>JASAMV010002406.1:0-34034 GCA_030248065.1 Rhynchonema sp. JSB1_4 | reverse complement strand
TTTAAGGATGCTGTACTTTTTGGCAGGATATATGAATCGGTGGTTATCGTGACATAAGGCCAATTTTGTGTTTCGATTTCACTATGGGGTTCTAACAATGGAGACACGCTTGTGTCTGCGTCTTCACCCACCACTGAAACAAAACTAACGCAGTGCCCCACGAGCATGTCTATGTTTTTGAGGAGCATGGTAACTTGTCAAGTTATTTATTTTTTTAATTTACCGCCAGGTATGTATTTGACACCCTAGGTACCATCAATTATAGCGCACTGATTGCGCATCGTCTCAGAGAATGGCACTTGTTGGTTTAGTACCAAGCAAAGCTGTGCAATGAACTTCCATGCAACCTGTCCCTTCAGCTTCAGCAATGAAATAAGTGTCAAACATCAGTCTCCAGATTGCTTTGGTGTTGGCCGCCGCATCTGATCTTGGATTCAATGTTACGTAAAAACTACTATTTAACTTTCCCACGAAAGTCAAATTATAAATGCGGAAAAAGCTTCGAATGTTAGAGAGCAACAGCTATTTTAATTAAGAAGTTGAAATCTTGTCGGTATTTTATCATGAATGACATCACAGCGCATAAACTGCGAACCGCACCCGTGCTTAATAATTAATCTCAAATAAAAACACGAAAAAACTGAAAAAATGTTACGCAGAATTCATTAAAAGTTAATAAAAATACAACAAAGTTGGCTGCGCGCGTGAATGTTTGAACCCGCGGCCTTTCATCTTCAATGCTGCGCGTTATACCGCTCGGACATCGCTTCGCCAATCTCCTTCACAATCTTTACTACATATGTAACTACGCGTGCATTGCTGCATTGCCTGTTGTGCTTGCTGCCTGTGTGTGTGTGTGCTGGCTGCCTGCCTGCCTGTGTGTGTGTGTGCTGGCTGGCTGGCTGTGTGTTGTGTTTAATACATTGTGCGCTTTATGAATCAGGCAACTACGTAGCGTGCACTAATGCATTATTGTGTGTGTCTGAGCGTCCATTATGGCTCTTTTTGAGCTGAAAAACATTTAACGTATTGGAATTAATATATTTTTGACGTAACAAAAATTAAAAACACATATAACCGCTGATTTTGGCTTTAGAACCACACATTCTGTACAAAAAGTCATGGTCTGGAACCGTTCATACTAAAAGTTACGAACTCGGCGATAGCACCACCGTGTTTCTCGAGTACGAAAACCACATAAACAACTTTAATAGTTCTGGTAACCCAACTTTTCGGCGAAATTTTACTTCGGGAAGCACACTTTACATACAAAAAGTCGTGGTCATGGTCTGGAACCGGTCTCAGTCGTGGAGTTACGAAGTCGGCGATAGCACCATCGTGTTTCTCGTGTGCGAAAACCCTATATGCGATATTAACATTTCTGGTGTTCAGTAACGTCTGGGCCCTGACTACTCTTTTGTGGAAAAAAAAAGGGAAAGAACGTTTTTACAAAAATGACAACTGTATCTTGCCCGCGATTGCGCGTGTGGGCACGCAGCGGGATGAAATTTTGTGTGGCCATTTTGGGGCACGGTATATACATTGTGTGCAAGTTTGAGCTCATTCGGTTGAGTATTGTTGAAATAGCGCACGATCAAAATTTTCAGAAAGCGCACTATAGGGAATGAACCATATGTCGCTTAGCATTACCATGCTAGCTCCGATAATGTAGGTACTGCTAATGATAGCGCGGGGGGGGCATATCGTGGTAGGGGGCAAATATAATACACCGCAAAGAGACACCCCACCCATACGCGCGCAACAACCCTTTCCCGGGGGCCCTCCCGGGGGTGGGCATTTTAACACTCCGGGGTCATTGGGTTGGCCCTCGATTTCGGGGCCGCTGCCCAAGGCTACAATTTTTTAATAGGAACTTGTTGTTATTTGTGTTTGTTTCTGTGGGGTTGTTTATATTTGTTTTCTCTTTTTTTTCTCAATCGGGGTGTGTAATTTGCACATGGTGCGCTTTTTTAGTGTTAGGGGGAAGAATCTAAAAATATCACGTGCCACCCAACACAAAATGCGGAATACCCGCACCGTACACCCTGCGGTGGAATGTGCCCTTTTCACCCCGTTTTTTGTTTTTCTGGCGGTTGTTAGAGCCCCCCCCTTTCCACGGTTTAGTCGCATTAAGTTGAGTTCCATAACACGATAGTGACGAATTTTGGCGCCTGTGGTACCAAGTTTGTTACGCGAATGCCGGTATAAACATATAAGATAGACATGCCAAAGTTGACAGGATTTTCTGACTGGCTCAACTCTCGTGATCTCTGACACAGTTTGTGACACAAAAACACGCTATGCTTAAAACGATTTTAAGGCTGTTTTTTTACTGGGAACAGCTCAGAAACAAGCAAGCGTCAGGAAGAAACTGTGGTTTCTGGTCGTTAAAGTGCAAGGGACATAATTCATATTTGGAAAATGGGACCATGTTTTATAGCTGGAAGTGAAAGCCGCAATCAAGGTGACCATCCTTCAAAAAGAAGTACCGTCTAAAAGAGTCAAATGAACTGTCAAAAAGTGTGCCAAAGGTGCACCTCTGGGAGTATAAGCACCAACTGATCTAGCCGCCCCCCGGACATGATTTTCAGGCATCGTACGGAAGCAGCACATCACCGAACGAACGAAGTTGGAAAATCGATGTTGCACGATATGATCGTCACACCGACGGAGTGAGTTGAAAAATCATAAGTCCTTCAAAAAGGCTCATTTCGCGATTCTGAAACCGGTTCTGGAACCGGTCAAATTTGCCGTATTGGTTTATGTTTCATTGAAGTGCACCAGTATCGGTGTCCACTCGTAGAGGTCGATACCTTTGGTGGACCACCTTCTGTTGCGTCCCCAATGTACATAGTCTTATATATGTAATCACCGAAACATTTTCAGTTCGATGTGTCAACAAGTGTCAACGGATCGGAAGTCAAATGAAAATGTTTCGGTGATTGCATATATAAGACTATGCACATTGGGGACGCAACAGAAGGTGGTCCACCAAAGGTATCGACCTCTACGAGTGGACACCGATACTGGTGCACTTCAATGAAACATAAACCAATACGGCATTTTTGACCGGTTCCAGAACCGGTTTCAGAATCGCGAAATGAGCCTTTTTGAAGGACTTATGATTTTTCAACTCACTCCGTCGGTGTGACGATCATATCGTGCAACATCGATTTTCCAACTTCGTTCGTTCGGTGATGTGCTGCTTCCGTACGATGCCTGAAAATCATGTCCGGGGGGCGGCTAGATCAGTTGGTGCTTATACTCCCAGAGGTGCACCTTTGGCACACTTTTTGACAGTTCATTTGACACTTTTAGACGGTACTTCTTTTTGAAGGATGGTCACCTTGATTGCGGCTTTCAGTTCCAGCAACAAAAAATGGTCCCATTTTCCAAATATGAATTATGTCCCTTGCACTTTAAGTGGGTGCGATTTTGAGAAGTATCGACAAATGTCTAACGTGCGAGTGGGTACGATTATTTGGAAAAGTTGTATTCGAACAGTCGCTTGGTTGCTTAGAAATAGCCCAGGGTCTCAGACCGGCGACAACAAGCTACTGTATGTATGTAATTATCACCGACTTTACTTTAACTTGTGAATAATCCTTGACGCTGGGCAAAGACACAATTAAGGCACACAAGCGCGTTGTCTATAATCGTGATTTGGAAATGCGCACTCAGGAGGCTGAATACCAAAAAAGTTGTTGTTGTTATGCTTGTGAAGCGTGTCTTTGTTCCGTGTGCTCTCGCAGGTGAGGGTGCACCAGGTCATCCTCATTGATGCAATATTAGTCTGGCACATAGCGTTGCATGCAAAGTGCTTTTAAAAGAAAGCTGATTAGAGAACGGGAACAGAAGATACAAGCAAACGAACACTGCAGGAATATATGTACGCTCAGTGTGACGCGAAGTTCACGTTCACTTGCAAATTAAATCACGCCAGTAAGTGAAATAATGGATCAAAATTTCAAACTGCAAACTTCCCGCCTTGCCCACCTTCGTCAAAACTGTCGTCGTTAGCGTTTCCATTCGTTTTGCCATCATCGCCAAGAGTGACCTCCACCTTTCGCCCGTTGATGTCCGCCACTAATTTGCTGCCCTCCATGTTATTGAGCTTGATCGATTGAATTGAGCAAAATTATGTAACAAATTGATTGATTATAATGTCGATTATATTGGCACTTGTTATCATTGGCTTGATGTGAATACCGCGATTCCGAGTCACACCTGAAAATCAAAAAGTTCGTAGTTTGATTCCACAGTGAGCAAACTTAGATGTATAACTGTGCACCACCTTGTTCTGCGACATTTTACCCACAAATGTAGACTTCAAGGCACGGGTTTTATGTTTGTTCTTATCACCAAATGGTTTGAATCTGAATCAGCACTCTCATGCCTGTGTATTTTCCACAGCGAATTGCGTACGATCATATGTATCGTAGTGACTTTGTGACCGGGTCAGCATTTTACACAAGCATGATAGAACCTTTTATTGTTACCCTGGTTCACACAACTGCTATTTATGGGACACCGAGACCAAATGCAAGATTGCTGCCATTATCAGTCAGGTCTTTGGGAGCGAACAAATTGATTTACAAGACCACCCGGTCGATATGGTGCACGAGCAGGCGGTAAGAAACAAAGATTGTGAAAACTTTGACAGAGATTTTTTGAATGCTGGAGCACCAGAAAAACAAAACTTTAAATAAGCTGGGAGCATCACAGGGCTGAAGCCGCTATGACGGTGAGGGCGGTATGGCTTTTCCGCTTCTGTCGTGAAAGCACTCGAGAAAACCCGCATTTCAAGAGCCCAATGTCAACCTTAACACGAAAAGTGTGGGGCAGCTAAAACCGGATCACACTGTTTGATGAAAAAACAGCAACACTTCGGAAATCACGAACCTACAAGCACAAACTGTTGTGTAAGGTATATTCTTGCAAAACGTCAAACTAAGCAACGAGTATAATGACACTTTAAAAACACTCAAAACAACACTGTACACACACATAAATCATTCTCAAACACGTTGTAGTCACGACCTATTTTTTTAACGAAAACTGTCCGTTTAAAATGAGCATGCACCAGACATTAACAAACCGCAACAGACAAATAATGCTTGTATTTTTCGGTAGATAAAACGCTGCTGAAGGTCAGTCAGTAAATGCAGATTTTCCAACCGACCAAAACATATCATAAAAGGACCCTGGGAAAGGCTGTGGCTTTTCAATAAAAATAGCAATCTGATCTAAAAATAATCATCCGATAAACAAGATAAACAAATTGGTTTGGCGCCCAAAATGAATAAGATCCGCACAAAAATATGACTCACAGAGAGATAAGGATCCAAAACCGAGAGAGCCTACGTCAGATAATACAAACCCACACAAACGTGTGTTGGTTTCATAAACTTGTGCAAAACGCAAAACGTAAGCCGACGCAAGAATGTTTCACTTGGCACAATTTACAGCCCGTGCCAGAGGCTGGCGTACACACAGCTGCCGCCCAGGCACTCTGGCACTAGTGCGTTTCTGGCGTACGCTACAGCGTAAGCTACAACTCCACACACACATTCACGCTGCGCACTCTTGCTAGGCATGGTTACCCTTCACGTTATGCTTGATCATTTGGTCGCTTGCTTTGGTTTTTTAAATTATTCAAATTTACCATTCTTCCCGCCGTTTTCGGATTACTACGTGCCGGCAGCCAATCAGAACGTTTGAGAAGAGACTCAAGTGAATATTGCTTTCGAAAAGGCTCCGCGTACCAGGTCATCGACAGAGTAAAGTATGACACCAGAGAGCATTCAAACGCACTCTCAAACTTTCTGAAAAGCCTATAAAAACTCGTCAAATATATTCTGTTCAAAATGAACCGAAAGTCATCATTATGATGAACGGCGAAGAGAAACAGAATCCTTGAAAATCGTTGAAGCCTGAAAATACGGTTCTTATCAACAGACAGCCTTGTGCTGTTGCTCTGAGCATCTGTCGTGCTTTGAAAAGGCGTACAGTCCATCGTCACTATAATGACGTTATCGGGAACCCAGATTTTCGGTCAGTCTAGCAAATATGCAGCTGACAGAGTTTCAATTAGCAGGCCAAATTCAGACTTGAAATGTCTGCTAAAATGTCATTGAAAAATATGCGCGAAGGAAGGTCACTATAAAGTATGTACATAGCTGCACTGTACGCATCCACATTTGCAAAGAGTCATTCATCATGTTTTTACACCAGGCACCGGCGCTGACATGATGCGTTGAAATCAGTCATCTCCTAGATTGGCGCCCTTTTCTGGCAGAAATTTCAAAAAAAATTGTGCATTTTTATGCGCAGCTTTCATGGTGTGCTTATCTTGTCCGTGGTATCTTTTCCTCTGGAAATAATGGTTTTGTGAAGAAGCACAACAAGAAATACGATGTGTGTTTTTGAAAATTTGATACATTCTGCCAGTCTGTTTTGAAATTCATTTTAACTCGCATTTGAAAGCTTTCTGAAAACCGTGTTTGGTCTTTGTCATTTCAACCTTCTGTGAAACATACGCGAATTTTGCAAGCATTTTGACACTGGTCCCTGTTAGTAATGGTCTGCTGACGTTTCACAGGCTACGTTCATACAGGTACTGAAACATTACTCAGTATGTTTGCCGCAAACTTGCAGACGACAAGGCACAAGCCCGATGTTGACAAATTTTGTTGTTCAAAAGAGCACCCAGTTTAAAAACGGTGGTTTTCATGCATCACAAACTAAAAACGTCGAAAACAACGCAATCAGAAAATCGTTTTTTGCATTCCAAAAGGCGGCAAATTTACTGCCACAAAATCAAGTGTACATCTACGTACATACCTACAAACAGTTTTTCCCGGGTATTGGTCGCACAATGACTTTATAAGAATTGGTCAAATTTTTTTCCTGAATCGTAAAGAGGGAAAGTGACGGGGGGCAATGACGTTGCGTTGCGTGATCGCACACAAAGCATGTAGTAAAGAGAATGTTTCAGACCTGCGGCAACGTGGTTGATCTGCAAGATTATTTTCAACTGAAAATGTTTTGTGAGAATCACAAATAGCACAGTGGTTAAGAGTGACTGAACGTGAAAATCAGGATTGATTTGATGAATTCTTATATAGTCATTGTGCGACCAATATCAGAATACGATTTCAAAACTGCTAACCAACGTCCATTTTTTTCACTCACATAAACACAACGTACACCATTTATATAATGTACCATGTACATTGCATATTAATTTCGCAATGGTTCAAATTTCGCTACGCCCCAGTGTTACCAACAATGATACCCAATGGTGCGTGTTAGCGACTTGTTGGGGGTGTTTTTCTATATTACTTTTATTTTTCGGATTTATGTAGGTACGTATACCTACTCTGAACCTGTTTTGTCAATTTTTCCAGGGTGTGACGTGCACTGATGACATGTGGTGTGATCTAAGAAGTGATAAAGTTCAATAATAATGCAATGACATTGAATAAATACTGTACGTGTGAAATCAATTTTACTTTTAAACAGCCACGAAATGACGGTAAGTCCAATACATGGAGTCACATGCGCGTGCATTGAAAGTTAGCAAATATAATTCTGTGCGTGGTTTATTTACTGTTTATTTTGTTTATTTTTTCGCAGGCGGTTCTCCATTTTCCCTATTTCGAATAGCGTTTCCACTGACGGGATGTGTGTAGTTTTTTAGCATATATTTCCCAAAATAATTTGCAGTCTGAAAGCGCAAGGCTTTATCATAAGACGATGAGCTTAAGAAATTCTTGTATCATTGTTTCTGGTCTGCATGCGGCAGTGTTCCCACACTTGGCGCACCTGTCAGAGGGACAACGACACTCCCTTATCAGTACTCAAACATCTGCCGAAAAGTTGTTATCATCTGGCTTGATTTAAGCAAACTACAGTATATCTTTTGCACTAACGTCAAAATATTTGTGGCAATTATTTTCAGGAAAATGCATCTTGTATCCGTAATTTCCGTGTTGTGCCTGGTCATGGCTGATCCGACCATGTCCCAGCCATATTACGGCAACATTGCCGGTGACCAGAGTCGTACGCTGGTTCTGATGGTTGCCACGACACCATACGATCTGTATTACGGCAAATATTATGAGGATATCAAGAAGTTTCAGGTATACTGATATGTTTCTACGCTTCTTTTTTGTGTGCGTGGGTGACTGGTGGTCAGTTAACCTGGGTATGCAAGCAAGCTCGGTGATCGAATCGGATCGATCTATCTAGACCAATACGGTTGGATCATGAAGTTTTGAGCATAGCGCTCGAAACAAGACTGTCTGCGGGTGCTGCTCAAGTCTACACATATCGGAATTAAACGAAAAGTAAGAAAGACTCCTGTTTCCAGATCGCATGGGCGAAAAAGATAAGCGAAGCAGGTGACAATGTGCTAGTGCTGGCAGCACCATTGGTCGCCAGAGATTATCGCAAAGAGCTCGCCCATGATCAGGTATGCACATTGTTCCTTTTGCATAAATATGCAAAAATGCCGAATTATTTTATACGTTCATTTTTTTGCGAAACCAGCTCTAATCTGATGTTTCAAAATCATCAGGTTCTTGTTGACCGGCAGTATGACATTTGGATCCGAGATTTCGGTTTCGTGCGCATGAACAATCCCGTAAGTGTGTTGTATAGTTATTTCTGAAGAAATATTTTGCATCATTTAAATAATAATTATCTGCTTTCATTCATTCATTCGGTTTATTTTTGCAGTAAGCATGGCTGTTACAAGCCACAAGGAATAAATCGTCATACCGTATCACAGCTAAAATGCATAAATAATAATATTATTATGCCAGCAGTTTAAATGTACAGGGTGACAAATATTGGAACGCAACCCGTTTGGAGGACCCGATCTCCATGTTGGGTATGTGGCTGACATGAGTAGCACATCAGACGAACGCAAAACTTCCAGAGTTTCTGTGTTTAAAATTAAAATGTCATGGAGTGGAAACGTCACCAAGCTGGAGTTAAAGGCCGGACAATGAAGGTGTGCGGCAAACAACATGGCTCTGGTTATGCTGACGACTGTCGACGAAAAAATCACAAATTTTTACTGTGCTAATACGTAGCTTGGTGATAATTCGTCCCATAATAATTTTTAAGACAAAAACTATCGAAGTTTTGCGTTCAACTGATATGCTACCCGTGTCAAACCACTCAGTCAACGCAGAGAATGAGTTCTCGAAAAAGGGTTGCGTTCTCTTGGTCACACTGTGTACATTACACAGTTGCACACACAAACTTGTCAAAATGCCGCTTGTCAAAAATTGCTTTTCAGACCATGTTCGTTTACGGCAACCAGTATTTGTCGAATTTTGAAGCCGGCAGAACACAGCGACGTTTCAAGCGCACAACGTGAGTCTTTAAACAATCAAAGATAAAACCAAAGTGCCTTCCCCAAAGTTTTCTCGAAATACCTTTATGAAGAAACGTTTAAGCGACCGACGATGCGGACGTGGAAGCTACGCACTGGCGGACACAATTATGGACGGGGGTAACATTGTAGACAACTTTGTCGATACCGCAATCCTCACGCGTCGCTCGCTGACCGACAATCATATGAATGAAACGCAGGTAAATGGTAGTTTGGAATGGATTGGGAATACAGTAGAATCTATCCATTGGTATTTTTTCAGCTGCGCTCAAAACTTGAAGTGCAGCTTGGCTACGACTACATTGCCATGATTCCGGATCCGGGAGACACCACTGGTACGGTACCATTTTGACAATTTGCTATCACCACCGGTACGCTTGTGCGTGGTAATGTGTATTTGCCATTTGGTGAGTTGACGGACCCCACCGATGGGCATGATAACAAGCCGTGAAACAAGCAGATATGAGGAACACCTCAGCAACTAATGGGCCCAGTGTCAAACATTGGTGATCGCTTCAGTCAAGGTCCGGTCTTGGCTTGACATAAACTATATTCTATGTTTTGATAGTTGTAAAAGCTCAGTTATGAGCTAGTATCTGGGATTTTAATAGTTGTAAAAGCTCAGTTATGAGCTATCTGGGAACAAATCTTGGCACAGTGCACACTATCTATACCTATAGGTACCAGACTCTCGAAATACTCTTCTTACAAAAGTCCAGTTAACAAGGCAGATTGGACCGAGTTTGAGAGTACTGTGTAGTTACGCGTACATACTGTAGCTGTATGTACTACGTGTCAATACCAGTTTATTCAACAATCTTTAATAAAAATCAACAACTCAGATGTTTCACAGGGCATGCGGACGGCGTCGTCTCGTTCATCGACACCCATCAGCTTGCGATATCAGGCAACAACCGCGATTATCCAGATTTCTGGAATGCCACATTGAATGACCTGCAAACACAACTGCCACTGTTGGCTGATAGTGCTGTCATATTGGACAGCATTTGGAAGGTATACCTTTATGTACAGCACACCTTCTTTATAGTGAAACCCAGGCCGACTCATAGATTGCCACGCATGCTGTTGATGGTGTCGTGTCAAACTTCAGGGCAAGCAGCACTGCGATTTCAACCTCTGTTGCACCACACGTCCAGACAAAGCAATTTTTCTAAAAGCCCCAGATCCGCTAAAAATTGACCAAACTTGTCACGAAAACGTACAAAAAGGCGAAAAATGTAATTTTAATTTTACGTCACGCTTGTGACTTGGCCCATAGCACTTGTGAATGGTGTTTCCGTGATATCTCTGCGATCCAACAGTCCAAGCCTGACGTGGGGCGATAAATTGTTGCCGTGTGCTATGAGAAGCGATAAGTCGTGACGAATGAGTAAGATTGCAGTGGCCCCATAAAACACACAGAATGCAAACAATGAGCTGCTGCAACGCTTGTCACGTCACTATAATCGCTCGTATTTCATCGATTTCGAGCGCCCGATCCTGTGTGACAGCGAAGTTACCCGTATGTTCATTACCTATATGTTTTGTGTATCATGGGTAGGTACAATAACATCAGTGCAACACATTCGACCATTGAAAAATAACCGCTGACAGCCCATTTTTGGAAGTTTAGACCATTTAATGTTTACATGAAGAAATCCGAATGCGTTTTCCAAATGAGTGAGCGTCAGTTTGTGCTTGTAGCTGACCATATGAGTAAGAAAACATTTTGTATTATTTCTTTTCACTTTGTCGAGCTTTTCAGGAACAAACATTCGACGGTTTTGATTCGGCCTGTGGTCTGCACATCAACGCCTTGCTCACCGGTAAAAATCTATTCGTGCCCGTTTTCGGCAAGGATCCAGAAAATCAAAAAGTTCGTTGTGAGGAAAAGTCCAAACTTGTTTATTTTGAGAAAAATATTGAAATAAATTTGCAGTATGGTCAATCAACAGAGCTGGACAAGAAAGTTCTCGCAGAAATTGTCGCCAAAACCACGAAGAATGTCGTGCCGATCGATACGCCAAATGTGGTAAGGAACTCCTTGTCTGAAAGCGGAAATTCCTGGCTCAGGCCACAAAATTTATAAAAATGACGTGGTTTTTTCAGGTTTGTCGTATGGGCGGTTCGGTTCGGTGTCTATCCAATGCAATTATAGGCCCGGTGGCTGAGTGTTTGATACAGGCCGCGCAGGCTGAAGCCAACAATCTTGGAAAATGAGACAAAAATTAAAGTGACAGACAGGGTACATACCAAATGGAAGCCTATGTGATTCTTTTACTCACTGATACTGTTGTGAATTTTCTTCCATTGCAAAAACAATTGGGTGTTTCGTGCAAGTTGGCAGACCAAATAGAATAAAGTGTCAAGCACAAGCTATTGTAGGGGGGGGGACTTTCATACGTGCACCAGAAAATGCGAATATTTATAATAAATATTTGTTATTTACACACTTTTTGACATAATATCAACAATTTCGAGAAAATAAACAAATCCGTACCGAAACGAATAGTCATGCTGCCAATTAGCCACATATTGCTGCTGTTCATACCGTTATGCCTTTGCGTGCCGCAATGCCTCGCACCTCAACTGCAGGCCTTTATGGCGCCACATCATTATCAAGGTTGGAATTTTTTCAAATTTTTAATTGCACAGTAAATTTGAACTTATTTGAACTCATGCCGTCTTTGTAGCGACTGTACCATAGCTAGACACCGTTCCATAATGGCCATCAGTTTGCGCCCCAGCACGTCGCTTACGCTGCAACTATATCACTCTCCAGACAGCAAAAACTTAGTGATCAAACTACAATTTACCAGCGTACGATCGTGCACTTTACGCTGGTCAAATTACAGTGTCACAGTGATCTTTATACCGGATATTGCCAAATAAGCGCACCACATGAGGCTCCACCTTCCAGTGATACACCACCATTTTGAGAAAAGGGACTTGTGTTTGGAAGGATTATTTTCAATATTTTCAAACTTCGAAGCACACAGGTAAAGAAGCTGTAGTGGCTAGTATAGCTCTGGCTCCAGCAGTAACAAAAACTGGAGCAACAGTCAGCTTAAGAAGTATGACCACTGTGAAACATCACTGCAGGCTATCACACCCAACTGCATGACGTCATGATTGTGTGGTGTGTGTGCGCGTTCATTGTGTTCATTGGCGCTGTTTATGCTTGCCACAGCCATAGGTTGGTTTCGGCCTGAAAATTCAGGCCAAATTATTTCAAACACAAAGGGGCCTATCGCATATCAACTTTTGACGGGCGTTGCATCGTGGTACGGTGCCGGAGTTCGCCAATTTTTTTGCTAAATCACTATTTTGTGCGGTGTGCTATTTCCTATACATAGTACTTACTGGTCTAAAGGCTGTTCAAGTAAGCGAACAGGTTTTTCTCTGATCGACGCGATATTGTCTCCAGGCGATTGGAGACCCTCAGACTGAGGACAGGAGTTGAAATTACGATTTCGTCAAACCCTAGCTATGAAACATCATCTTTGAATTATCCAGCACGATGGCGCATCGACAGGAGAAGCACGAAGCACTACCCATATCAAAAGTACTGGAATTGCGACATGATACGTTTGAGGTTCGATTAAAGTATTTGCTTTATTTAATTTGTCATTCTGGCAATTTTTTATTTCAAGATATGATTTTTCCAGTCCGAGAAAGAACAAAAACCCGACCACCATCATAAACATCCGAAAGTAAAACATAAACCGAATGGGACCAAAGAAGGAGACAAAGGCAGCGCTAAAATACTGCCCGAACAACAACCTTCGGACAAGACGGCAAAAACGGACAAATCAACCACGCTGCCACCTATGGCCAAGGCCACGAAATCACCGACAGATGAGCGCACTGCAAAGAGTAAATATGGCAGCCATTACGGTAAGTACTGAACGATCAGTTAACCAATGGATCGCTTGTTCAATCATGCAATTCAACAAGTCATTCAAGAAATCAGCCACTCAGATCAAGACTGTCAGCAAAATTTGAGTTCTGGACACGTAATGCACTGTACAATCAGCGTAGTTCGCTATTTCAGACAAAAGTTCCCGATCGAAAACCGCCAGAACGCAGAGATCACGCTCGACGCTGGAAGAATTTGAAGACGATAGCCCTCATAACAAGGTGGGTTTTCAGTTATTGTTTAACTCCTGTTTGCCATTTGCTTTGGTACTTGCGATGGTACTGTAGGTATTTTATTCATCATCGTAATTCTCATAAAATAATATGGCTGTCGCCATCGTGATGAACAGTCCACATGAAATTTATCATAACCTAGACACTCATAAATTTAAAACAAATAAGCAACAATATTTCCTAAATTTCCACCAATTCTTATTTCTTCTCCCTATCCAGCTTCTCCAACGCTGTGGTAATCATCTGACTAAAGTTGTTCATGAACTCTTTCTTGACTTTTGCCACGTCCACTCCGGGTATCGAGCCAGATTCGAGAGTCTTGACAAAATTCGGCATCATCGGCATAAACTGGCGCAGCATCAGATCGGAACTCTTTTGAAACAGCGCGTCTAGCGTGGCGAAAGTGAAAGGCATATCTCTTTCTGGCCCTGTCTGGTCACCTCTTGCTCGTACGCGTCATAGTAGTCATGCAGCAGTTTTGTTTGGTGTTCGGGAGTGCGATACTCCTCGTTGACTGCGAACAGTAGACGTGTCAGGTCCTCGCACGGGTTGCCAGGATGAACGATCTGTGAGTGCGAAGGACACGTTTGCAATATTCGATGTGCCTTGTCGACTTTGACGTACGAATTTTGTCGACCGAGTTACCACACAGACTTTGTTTTATGCGCGGGAACAATGATAAGTTATCACTACGTTTCACACTCACATGCCAACCCTAGAAGAGCTATGCAACCAAAGGAGAACCCAATGAATGACTACACGGCTAGTCAAACACTGTTTCTGCTTGGACATCATCTTGTGACATGCCGTTGTTCATTTAGAAGACGGGAAGCAAGCTTTTCGTGGTTGGAAGGTTACTACAACTTCATTGCAAAAAGTACGGTCCAGAAAAGTACGGTTCTTTCTTTTTAGCGCACTTTGTCCAACCAGCCGCGGTGGTGTAGTGTCGCGGTGTGCTTGGCTTCAAATTTGACACTGCCACAAGTGATAAAAGGGTCCCAATGTAAATCATCCTACCTGCCAATCTAGCACGGCCACCAGGTCACCATTCGGTTCACCGTTTTCATCCAATTGAAACATCAGATTGTTGGTGTGCATATCACCATGCACGAGCACATCCTCAAATCCTTCATAGTCACCGTCCTTGTGCATGTGCGTCAACAGCATCATGTCTCCGATCTCGATCTGAAAATTCAGGTTTGAGTTAGGCTTAATTTTAGGCATTTGTCAGGCGCATATCACCTTCAGCTCAGGGACTCGCTTGATTTGCTCTTCCGTGATGTATCCTTTGTTTTCTTCTTGTCGGAAAAGCGCTTGCACCGTGTCCATACCTGCCTTGCTTGACTTGGATGCATCTCTGAATTGAAAGTTTAGGCTTTTTTAGGCCTGACAGGTTACATTAGGCCGCAACTTTATGACACCAACTGAAAGGCTTTCATCAAGTCCATGAAAATAAGCTTTGATGTCAAATCCTTGTGGAATGTTGACCAGGCGTGCAGATAGGCGAGGTTCGTTGCCACCTGAAATAAGCAAACCTTGGGTGGGTTTTTCCCGGCCTAAAATTGTCAAGCCTAACCTGAGTTGCTTGTTTTTCGTTTAGTGTCATGCCCTTCGTGAAATTGACCAGGCCGGCTTTGGCACTAAGATCGTCCATTATGATGTAGGCCGGTTCGACACCTTCTCCGCCCTCGGGCAGACGCATCGTACCTAAAAGCTAGCTATGTAGCTATCTGGTGTTTCACTGTCCCTGAATCAAGGCCACTAGCGCCTGACGTACCGTAAACATTCGGAATACAGACAGGCATGGTCGGGTCTTTGGCGAACATTTCGTAGACCGATACTTCGCAGTTGTGGATCTGAGAGCATGAAATATTTGCCCTAGGAGCTTTTTGATGACCCACTGCACTCGCCAAGTTCTGGATTGGGGACCGTTATCGTCAAGCCTCACGAATTCGCTGGTGATTCGCCTAAACTTCGTATACTTCGTGAAACCTTACTGGAAAACTCACTTTTAAGACTGGATTGCTTTTCTAAGTATTATGTTTTCTAAACAATCCTGCAAAGCGTTACGAACGATATGCAAGTCGCTCTTGACTTTCTCGAGGAACTCTTCGCCCATAAAATCCTTCAGCATCGGCAGCTTGGTTGACGTAGGGATTTTGGCCACGATTTTCGTTGGCAACTTTTCATTTTTGACCGACCAGCTCAACTCCATTTGGGCCATAACTGACAAGAAACCTGCAAACAAACATTTCCACTCACTGCAGCATTCAAAGAAACATTTCTCTCTGACTGAAAAAAGTTTTCAAATCAACCTTTCCCTGCCGCGATGTCTTCGGCCGTCCACTTCGTAATTTTTGCTGAAAAGTTTTGGAAAAGTTGGTGAATTGCAATTTAAGGAGTGGGAGAAAAGAGAAAAGAAATGCCAATCATTAACCACGTAGAAAAGACAATGTGTATCACTACCTTCCGGAACTCCGCATTTCTCAGCGATCACCCTCTCAATCATGTCGACGCTGACGCCCGTGCCACAGATCTTGTTTGGATCTTCATCGGCTTTTGTAGCCATATTTTAAGATATTTTCCGAAGAAATCTGTTTTATTGTATAGTATGGCAAAGAAACGAAGGGAGCGAGCATTAATAAGAGTGCGTTTTGTCAGCGCAGTCTGGTCGGTGTATTGCGACACTACGAGTAATCGCTTTATCAAACAAACACTCCTCTGCTCACTGTGGGGGCATCAACAGAGAGCACAAGTGGGTCGCACTGATAATAAAAAAGTGCGAAGCCAAACTGAAGTGGTGTTGACACTCATCAGCGTCTTTGAGTGACGAGTTGAACACGAAAGCAATAAACAGCCTGACAGTCAAAGTTGCCTTGCCGACCATCTGTGTCAACCACTTTACAATGAGCTTTCGGCTACATAATACATATTGTGCATCGATGAGCAGCAATGCAAAGTAACCAAGGAGGACTAGATAATTATGGGGAAGGGGATAGTGAGCCAGTGATGCAATCGTATTTGTCTTCACCTATCCGTATTCACGTATCCGGGAAAAAAACGGTTTTTTTCCAAAAATATATTTTGCTGAAAAATACACAAGTATAATGTGCGGTACTGTTCCGAAACAACTAGGCAGTTTTACAACACACGGCGCATGCAGCGGCCACGCAACAGAATGCACAACACGCAAGTAATGCAATGACAATGAAAGCAAAACTGAAGATAATTGAATAGAACGACATCAAATATGTGGTCTGATCACAATAGGTCCCGGCCAGTGGATCACTGTACTGCACATACGGCTTGACGCCAAAAACAAAAACGGCACCTGAAAATTTTCAATGTGAAAAATAAGGAAAAAATTAAGTAAAAATAGTCTTCAGTATATCTCCCACCAGCAATCAGCCAAGCCAGGGAGAACAGACTGAATAGCCCATCGAGTGACTTCAGTTTCACCGGCTTTTGTTCACCTGAAGCCTAAAAGGAACAGGATAGAAAGACCAGGAAGATAAAATAGGGAAAAGAAAAGAACATGAAGCAAATTCCACCATGGGCGGCCGATTTCCCGAAAGCGGAATCGCAATCAATTGCGTGGTGCAATCGCAATCAAACGCGTTTGCACTGAAACGTTGCAACGGTGTGCGATGCTCTGAAACATTGCGGCGCAAACTGTGCGCAGTTCAGTGCGCTTGTGCCACGCAATTGATTGCGCGCGTTTAATTGCGATTGCGCTTTCTGGAAGTCAGCCCAACAGCCCACTCAAAATCAACAAAAATTCGGCCAAAAGCCAAAAAAACATGTGTTAAAACTGACCAGCGGTGGTTGATTGTCGTGTTGATATTTGTGTCTGACGATACCACACACGCCGAGCACAGTGCGCGTCAAGCCAATTAGTCCCGTGACCAACAACCATATTGGGATCATTGGTTGTACTTGACATGCTTGCAGGTGTGTCGCACCTGAACAGCAAGTTTGTTAAGAACGATCTGCGGTTAAAAAATTCTGAAAGAAACTCATTGGTACTTTTACAATTTTGATAAATTCTTTTATCGTGTTCAAAACACTGGTCCGAAGCTTGAAAAATACCAACCGACTATGATTTTTGCCAACCACAACGCGATCAAGCATAGCGAACAGAGGCAACCGAATATCCCGCAGATAACTGAAATGTGCTGATCAATTTTAACGAAGATCGATTTTTTTAGTTCCAGATGTTCAGTATTTCGAAACCAAACGCAGAGTTGCGAAACGGCAAGTTGCTGCAGGGTCTGGGTTATCTGTTGCCAGGGAACCTAAAAGAACTCTGTTATGGAGTTCAGTGCCCAGTTGGCGAATTTCACAATAGCGCGCATAATTTTCCTTTTCGAGTGATCGTTTTGTAAATTAGCCCAAAAGTTCACAAACTTGTCGTATAAATCAGAGTGATCAACGAAGCCAGAATGGCAATGAATTCGCGTGGGGTTTCCGCTTCCCGAACGTCAACTAAAAATCGTTCCCGTGGTGATTCCAAGTCATTTGGAGCGCTCCTTGACTCATTCGTCGCACTATTCGCACTGTTTGCGGCCATTTTCCAGTTTCTCGCGTTTTTCGTGAAAATTGTTAGTCTGTTTCCAAGTCGACTGCTGTATTGAAGCAAATATGGAAATGGAAAATATTCATAGATATCGTTGCATACGTGCTTAGGAATCAGGATTAATATAGTGCTTTTTGTGCAAAACTTTAGTTTGTGTTTCGGATCATGATGACAGCCGAGATTACTCAGCTTTGTTGCATGTCGCGAAAAGTGTGTGTTTGCACTGAGTATATCATGTGTGGCTCAAAACAGTACCTTGAAGCAAAAATAAAAGTATTATGTAGCCTGTCTAGTATTTTCAGACGTGATCGGGGTCTGAGATATTCTGTGACCAGAGAGCATTAATCAAACACAGTGTTGATTGGATAAGGTGTCGTCAGACACCAACGAAATGTTACGCAGGAGTGTGTCACTGTAAAGAGAGCAGACGGTGCACCTTTTCCAGATGGAGCTATTCGAAGCGATGACCAGTCCGGCCACCGAGAAACTGCAACGAAGTCAAATGTCGAAAAGTGGAACGAAACAAACGATGAAACAAATACCCGCTGATGCGACCGTTAGCCCGGCTGTGAGTTTTGGTCTTTAATGGTTTGCGAGTTCAAAAATCTCGAATTCTTTTCGAGATCTCCAACCTTTGGCAGGTATTGCGATATATAGGCTCAATAGACCTCCTCAGTTACACTACCTCACTGTCCCCAAGCGCCCTATAATGCTGCAAGAATATATTTTCAAGATAGGTACACGAATTGTCATGATTTTCGATCAGCGTCACTTATATGTTATTTGTAAAAGAGGCCGTGTCGGACCCAACCGACCGAACCGGCCGAAGCTTGAATATTTGTCTCAGCCCACTGAACAAAACTGAAAAACATACCCACCTACCTACATTAAAGCAAACAGTAACTGCTGAGGTCAAACCCAGGATTCTCAACGTGCCCTATCCAAACTGTACACCGAGTCCGAGCGCAGTCGTCGCCATGTTGAGAGGCCATCACAAACAGTTGAAGATTCGGATGAAACATCAGATGAAGATGAAGACCCGGTTTCGGAAGTGCTCGAGAAAATCAGCGGCAAAGGCTCGGACAGATATTATTGACTGACTGATTTATTGACTTTTTTTCCACCTTTATGAAGTGATTATGAAAACGCATCTCGCAACCGCATTTTGGTCCCCAATCTGCAGTTAAGCTTCATCGACTGTTGCGAGCCTTGATCGTGACACTGCTAAGGTAATCTGATATATTTATTAATTTGAGATATTGATTGATTGGTTTCGGACATTGATTGACTGCTTCGTGGCTTGCTGGACATTGGGCACGGATAATTATGATGATTTCTTCATAGGAAATCAGTTTAACATCTAAGCTTGCCATTATCACAAATTGAAAGCAATTATTGTATCGACAACTTAATACGTTTAAGATTATGCGGAGGAAAGGTCACCTCGTCATCATTTAACGACCCTATGTAAACTTAAACGGATGAAAACAAAAGTGGAAAGAAGAAAACCACACAACATGGCCGATACCTGTACGCACCACAAACAAACTGGGAAGAAATAAAACGTCACAAACAGGATATTATGCACATCTATTATGGCAAGAGAATTATCGTTCTGGCTCGTGCCGATTTCACAAACTTTAAAAATGGTCACAAAATATATCAGAAGACGATAATAAAAATATTGCTTTTTGACGCAAGATAAAATATTCACAGTGCACAACAAAAATAAATTAAATAAAAAATAAAAGGATCACATGTTAAATCGAAAGGTGGACAGATCCATTGCAGTGGCGTTGCCAGCCAACAGTCCTCCGCTGCGACGGGCCAATGCTTTATCTGCTGCGTCCTTCTTGCGGAATTTGGTGCGACGATTTTGGAACCAAACCTGAGTGTTGAGGATAGAGAATAAAATTAGGTCTACACTTCCGCTTAGGCTTTTCCCAACAGCCATAAATGTGTAATTCACACAACGCGCGACCATGTGACAAAATGCGACGGTATCGCAACCCAGAAATACTGCTTTTCAGGAAGATAACGGGAGACCATGGTGGTCCAGTCACGTTGTAATATGTACACAGCTCTCATTGCAAGCTGATGGCACCAACTTTGACCAGCGTAAAAGTTGTTCCTCCATCCAGACTACTGCATAATTTTTGTGATGATAGAAATTTGAGGAAATCAGATGGGCGTCAAAAATTTTCAATCACGTAATCGGACCCATGCGAGACCGGACCGATCACATAGCCTGCTTTTTCTTAATTCGCTTGACCGCTAAACCGCAGGAAGCATGAATTATTCTTCATATAAAAAATGACGGTACAATCCTGAACAACGGCCATACTCTTCTAATCTATGTCTCCACGCAGTAAGGAGTTTCAGTTTCACCCGTCCGTCACCCATTATAACCCACCTTGACTTGTCCCTCTGTCATGCCCAGTCGGGCGGCCAGCTGCTTTCGACTGTCCGAGTTGAGATATTGCGATTTCTCAAATTCATGCTCGAGTTCGTAGATCTGCGGTCCCGTGAATGTTGGACGGCTTTGTTTCTTCATTTGACTGTTGTTGTGGTTGTTGCTACTGGTGTGGCTTGGACTGAAAAAACGTGCCTATCTATACAACTAAAACAGGAAGACGTACAGTATGTGTGTGTGGCCCCCCTCCCTCGGAGGTGCGGACGGGTCATTTTTCACGGGTAGCTTTGGGTATGCTAACGGGTCTTCGGGGGGGGGGGGGGGTGGCACGGCACGGGCGCGGCGCTGTAGCCGGGCCGTAGGCACGGGTCCCGTCTAGTGTAATTCTGTAGTGTGACCCTGTCCTTTGTCAAAAACGTTATCGTGAGATGATTATGACAATTCTGGTCACCAAGTTGTCAGTCAAGCGACAGGAACTCGAGGCTGGGGTCACAACAAAAAGGGCAGTCACGGACTTCAAATATGTGTTGGTTTGGTTGAACACCGACCTGCCGGATTACAATGCCTATATGGGCATGATAACAAGGATGAAACACACGTCCGTCCGTACACGCCCACTTGATGCAATGATCTTCAAGCACTGTTACATTTTTTGAATTGTGAAAAGTGTATGTACCGCTGTCAAACGTACCTCTGACTGATTTTTGGCGATATCGGGAACGGAGACTTGAAACCGAGCTGCGAATTGGTGTTATTACTGTTCCCGGTTGGCGTTTGCGATGCCACAGTTGTGGTCGGAAGCAGATAGTCTTGCGGACTACTGCTGCACGCGGGCTGCTTGGCTAATGATGGCATGGTGAGGCCTGCGCAAAACGGTTTCGCTTTTTGGGGGTCAATTGGCCAGAGGCGTTCACAACGATTAGGTCTGCCACCTATCCATCAGTGAAAATAAGTCGAAGGAGCATCAGCAGACAATAACAATACATCAAGTCTATAGAACTCTCACTGATGGTGTGTATTATACGGTGCTGTGTGCTCGGGCTATGAAGTATTTTAGAGTCTACTGCATTGAATAGCACAATACTAGCATAGTTCAATAAACTGCGACGCAATGTTTCACCTTACTCACCCTGACTAGCGGCAATCAATTGCTGCAATACACTGCTGGGTAGTACCGCGCCCGTTTGTAGCAGACACGCCGCCAGTGTCTGTCCCACAGTTGCAGTATCAGCAGTATCGTGATTGGTGTTGGCGTTGCTGATCATTGGTAATAGTTGCAATCGATTGTTGTTGATTGTAGGCGATTGATCTGTGACGTCATCGTTATTATTGTTGTCATCTGTTGCTTGGAGTAGATTGTCGATGCGATAGGTGCTTGTGGACAGACTCATTGTTGCACCATAAACGTGGGTGACCGTAGATTGCGTAATCTGTGAATATAATGATGACAAAATGAGCGTAAAAAGCGCTTAAATGTCACACCAAGTGTATAATACAGCATTCACGCAGTCCGACTACCCAGGTATTGCAGTTTGCCGAAGTTTACAAGTCGCACGTTTTTCTGTTCCGGAGATTGCAATTCTGGGGCGTACATACGCCTGGGCACCAAACCTACGGGTGTCTGGACCAGAAATAGTTCGAGAGAGAGAGTCTAAAGTTTAGACTCTAAACGGTTACAAAATGAAAAAAATGACAACAGCGGTCAGAATTAAAACATGCAAAAAATGAACTGATTTCTTAAAAGCCAAGAAACAGTCCTGCTCCCAACACAGTAGAATGGAAACTAACCAGCACAATTTTCTAGATTGAAAGCAATCCTATAAATCTGTTGAATAAACTGCGTCATTACAAACGATGGCCTTTCAATACCTACTGTAGTATAGGTACCTCTCAGATTTAATTTAATTTGAGATATGCATTCTAAATGGATTCGAGCGTTTTTTTGCTATGGAAAGTACGGTAACACGGTCAACACTGCAGGCAACCAAAAAATTTTTAAGGTTCTCAGGCTAAGCCGATCTGGTTTCGCTCCTGACCAAACCCTTACGGTAAGCCTCTATCGTAAAGGGCATAATGCGAAACCTTGGTACATCCTGAATCGCAGGCTCAAGCGGTGCGTATATAATGTATAGGTATACTACGCCAACACGAGCCTGATTTCGCAGCTGGCAGAATAGTGAAACATTCTGACGTGGCTGCTGTTGGGAAATGTTACACGTTGAAGAACACAAAGTGGAGCATGATGATTTTCTCTTTCTGTTCGTTTTGAATACATACCACCTTCGAAATCGGGCTCGTGTTGGCGTAGCTTGCCTTTACATACCTACAAGTTGCCTATACCGTATCCCTGTTGAACATCAAGAAATACAAATTCATTATTCGCGAAATCACTCACTCTCCATGCTGGCCAATAACAACTAACAAATATTGGTTTGCAATAAATTTATATTTCAATCCACTTAAATGAAACAGATACTGTAAATAATGGAAATAACACCACCACGCTGGGCGCTCAATTTGTAGTGATTGAATTCAGTTTTGCACAAAGTGCGCTCGATGTTCAGATTTCGGAACCTAACTAATTGTGGAACCGGAACCTACATACATAAGGAACACAATCTCGTGCGAGAAAAATGCGCGCGAAATCACAATAATGACTGGGACAATAAAAATAATAGTAATAAAGCGCCACAGCGAGGGAGCGAGGTAAAAAGGAAGGAAATGTGTATCTACATAACGAGGGCAAAAACATTAAATCCAGTGCACTTCTATTGCGACTCGAGGTTATATCTACACCTTGTTCCCCGTGCACGCATGCCTGATTGATTTTACGATTTTTGTAAATAGAAATTATTTACAAGAAACGTGTACGTCCCAATGCACCAAACACAACAAACAAACCAATCAGCTTTATGGTCGATTTTATGGGCGGAAGGTGTTAATCTCATTTCATTGGATTGAGGCGCGGTTTTTGGTTGTATACCTACGGTAGTATCTGTGTACGTTTACCTGTTCATTGTGTTGTGGAAAAGGTGGTGTACTGTAGTCGGAGAGCAAGTGTCTTGATACATTACTGAAAGAACAAATGTCTGACTCAATTTTTAGGTCACCGTGGGCCGAAGCACTTTCGTAATTGGACACTGCACCACGTAATGTGCTAGTAACCTCGTCGTCCTGAACTGCAGGCATACACGGCACTTGGTGAGGTAAGGACTTCCAACTCAGTAGTATGGACGTGATTGTACAGTACTGGGTGCAATTCTAGGCTGAAAGTTGAAGTCGCGTGCACGTACAGTACCGGGTGCAATTCTAGGCTGAAAGTTGAAGTCGCGTGCACGCGCGTGCACGCGAGGTTTTGCGCGTGCGCTGGCGTGCGCTCCCTATGTTTTAGCACTAGGAAGTCGCGTGCACGCGCGTGCACGCGACTTCAACTTTCAGCCTAGAATTGCACCCGGAACTGTACGCGAAATTTTGCGCGTGCGCTGCCTAGGAAGTCGCGTGCACGCGCAACTTTCAGCCCAGAATTGCACCCGGAACTGTATTTATAGCGCTAGGAAAATTATGGGAACCCAGAAAAGACACCATCAAAAACAGTCACCCATATTCATCTGAAGCGAGTGACGTTTCACAAATCTGGGCAAAGCAGTAAAGATAAAGTTGGTATTTTTTCGTCACCTGAGCCTGGGAAGTCTGTCCTGGGGAAACGCCCCTGTAGGTTAACAACGTCCATAAGTTTAAACGCTGAGCTTAGTGAAACAATAATTTTAAAAAGTCTTACGAAATCTATGGCACAATACCTAGTTTGGTAAAACACTTTTAATGAAGTTTCAAAAGAGGTCCAAACAATTGGTGGACCAACAATAAACCACCTATACGGAAGAAGAGTTCTTGCACAAGTATGATTTATGTATGGTAACGCGGCTGAAAAACATAATCTGGTTTCGGAAACACTCGAATGCCAGCGCCAAAAAGACACCATTTCGTTTCATTATTCAGTGTAAAGATGCCTGTGTATCGTATCACGAAGCACCACAGTTTCCAACTATATTTGATTGAGGTGTGCAAAACCAAACTGTTTATGTTTGTTTGGCTACAAATAATATAATCGTTTTCGTTCTATAACATTCGCTGTGCTTTTGTCATCATGATGAACGTGTGTATAATAGATGTGGTGGGCGTGTGTTGCGGGCATTATTAGTGTTGTACCGATGCAAAGGTGAGCAGAAGAGTGCAAGAGTGAAGGACAAAACAACAACATCCGTGGCCCCCTGCTGGGGCCAGCACACTCTGCGCTGGCTGGCGCATGCTTACAAAATCTAAAAAATTACAGCGCTGGGTTTATATTACTATAAACAAGATATCATATCATCACTTCATTTACATATTTCACTAATTGACCAGCAAAACGCTGGTTAAAAAAACCAAATGTTAATTAAAAACATCCTGCGCCGGCCAGGGGAAGAGAGTGCGAGTTCAGCAGCAGTATCCGTGGGGGCATGCGGGTGGTGCGTGCGGACGATGTGAAGCGCATATGCCTGTGTGTCAAACAAAAATTACCCTCGCCGTCCTCCACGTACTCCTCAAGGCTTCGCTTGTTGCAGCGAAACAAGAAACAAAGAAACACACGACTTCACTTCCATGGACACTGACTGATACACTGTAGTTGGTCAGCTAGCTGGACGTGTAGAGGTCAAGCCACCTGGAGCTACATAATATGCACCGCGTAGCAATTTGGAATTTGGGAATTGGTCAAAATTTTACCGAAAATACTCACCCCCGAGGAACACGTTTTTTACCATTTTTGGCCAACTCGAGGCACAGCACCAAACCGATCCCAACTGCATACAACATACATGACGCACGGTTCATGTGGAGACCTTACCTCACATGATACACTTGTCTCTTGTCCCCAATCAGTGTGGGGGGGGGGGTGGGGGGTGCTTGGTTCTTTGTTTTTTTTTTTTTTTTTTTTTTGTGTGGTTGGGGTTGGGGGGGGTGGGGCTTTGTTTTGTTTTTTTGTGGTTTTTGTTTTTTTTTTTTTGTTTTTTTTGTTGTTTTGTGTTTTTTTTTTTTTTTTGGTTTGTTTTTTTTTGTTTTTTTTTTTTTTTTTGGGGGTTTTTTTTTTTTTTTTTTTTTTGTTTTTTTTTTTGTTTTTTTGTTTTTTTTTTTGTTTTTGTTTTTTTTTTTTTTTTTTTTTTTTTTTTTTTTTTTGTACTGACAACTTCAACTTCTGCAGGCACAACATTGACAGATGAACATTCAGACTGCATCAATGGAAGCTCACTCACGTCGCGACGATGTTGAATAACAATGCAAAATTCGGTTCAGGTCTTTATTCGTTGGCAAACTTGATACGCACTTTCAGTCTCGCTGTTCATTCAAAATCTGAGGTAGCAGTTGTTCGATTGTGACAGACGGCGTTTGTCCTTCATCGACAGGCGATACGACGTTAGTTCATTTGTAACAGTAGAACACAACTAAACTTGTAACGATGATAAACGTTGAATAACGAGAATACAATGAACGATGGTTAAAACGAGTATATACACTATGTACATGTTTGTTGTCGGGATTCACGTTAGTGCTGCTCGAAGTGCTCCAGCTCGCACTGGGCACGAAGTTACGCCTGATGCAGCAATAAGGCTGTTCAGTGAATCATCGCACAATCGTTGTCACTTTCACAATCGCGATCTTCATAGATGCACAATGCTCGACGTCGCACTGCCTTTTCCTGTTGATGCTGTTCATCCTGTAGATGTGTGCAATTACGCGCAATGTGACAATTTCGCACAATTGTAGCACTGATACGAGCTGTGCTGATCACTGCGTATGTCTGAGCATCGTTCTGGTTCTCTTCATATTCGGGCGATTGATGTTGCTCGTAGTTGTAATCATTAAAATTGTTCTCGTCATTCTGAGCGGCGGCACTGTTGTACTGGTCATAGCTGCGACGAGCGGATACTGACGCGAAGCCCTTGGGTTCAGATCATGCAACGAGACTTCACGCGAGTTGCACGAGCACATGTATGAGCGAAGTTTTATTATTATTTCGTTCAATACATTGTTCATGTTCAACTGTGGTCGGTGAGATGGGCGATGAAAATTTCGGGTAGACACGCACAAACGTTTGAGCGACACGTTCTTGAAACTGGTTGTAGCTGCAGTTGGGATACAGCTCTGACGTCAGTTCGTTGGATCGCTGCAGATACGATTCAATCGTGTCTTACTGGCTCGCATTCGTGTGCTTCAAGCGCAGTTCTGCATTGTACATGCTGCTATATTCGCGAATACTTTGCCAATGACGTCACAATTTCATTGAAGTTGAAGCGCTTTGGACTGACTTTCCCAGGAATTTTCTGACGTTCGGTCCATCATCAACGAGAATAGAATGCGCTTCTTCGCTGGTTACCACGCCGATGTTGTTGCACAATTCGATAACGTCACGCTTGAATGTTGAGTAATGCTGACTGCTCCCACGCGTTATATGCTGCACTGTGCTCCTTTGATGTAGCTGACGACGTCTTTTTGCAATTCCTCCGACGTTCGGCGATATCTTCCAGCTGATTTGCATAGGTACGCAACTTGTGCGTAGAACTGTTGCTGTCACTTGAGCAAACAGGGCTGAACAGTTCTGAATCGTCGAGTCTGAGCGTCTGCTGTTCGCTGTCGAATGCATCATACTTTGCGGCAGTTGTTGGTGTTGCACTTGACAACGGTGGGTGCATAAGCATAGCACTGCTGATGTTGCGCTGGCGCATGTTGTCGTTGGATGTTGGCGTCTGTCTGCATGTTGTGCTGATAGGTCGGTTGCGCTTGAGCTGCGTGGTACTGTTCATTCGGAAAGAGTCGCAATAGACACTGTTGCTGCGATGGTTGTAGATAGAGTCTGTCTGCTCAGTGTGGCAAACTTCGGAAGCGGTGTACGCTAAGCTACGATGCGAACTTCGCGATGAACTTCGTCGATGACTTCGCTGTTTTGGTGATCGTCGACTACTTCGATGTTGCGAAATCGTACGGCGACTTAGTTCGATACAATCATGCTCGCGATGCAACTGCGGCATGTCGACTGCGATGCGGTGATCACGTTCATATGCGCGATAACGGGATGGTGAATGACGGATGTCTTCTTTTTTGACTGCCTTGGTGTTTTAGCGGCGTTGCAACGTCGTTGTCGGATCAACTTCTGTCGATGACGTATCGGTCGTGTCTGCACTGTCGCTGTGGTTCCTTGGGGCATTGGTCGATGTACTCGAACGTTCGGATTTATTCGGACGATAATTACGCGCAGAAGTTGATCACAATCACTCGGTGCTGTACTGTACGACGAACTTGATGGACTCCGCTTCGAACTTTGATGACGTTCTTTTTACGTTCGGACGAGCATGCTGCTTTTCGAACGCAGTTGCTCGGATCGTCGTTGGTTTGCGACATTCATCGTATTTGGTGCAAAATCAGTGAAGAACTCGACAAGTCTTCTCTTTCATTGCAAGTTCGTTCGATCGCGGAATCACGTGAACGTAGCGACATTGCAGGAACATTGTAACTTGAGCACTGCGTCTTCGTCAACTTCGGACATTCATGCACATTCACGGAAACGTTTTGAACAGTCGAACATTTTGATGCTTGGATACCAGTTTCTTTGAGAAAACGGCAGCGGGAGTACTAGCGGTATCGCATGCTGACTGCTGTAGCACACTGTTGCGTTGCGATGTACACTAGCTGATGCTTCCTGGTCGCTACTGGTGCGGTGCTATTACACAAGTCTGGTACGGTGACGTGTTGTTCTGGTCGCTGCTGCAGTAGTGCATTGAAACGTGAATGAAGACTCGCTGCTGGCTTGCGATGTTTCAAAATGCGGTGGAAGTTGTGTGGTCGCTGGCTGCTGACATGTGCACTGATACGATGAGGACGTTAACTGGTGAGCAGCAAGTGCTCGTTCGGGGAAACTTTTGTAGCTTCGATGATGTTTCAGCCTGCGATTTTGTGAGTCGAGTTCAATTTGTTCAATATTCGCTGAGCTTGTTCGTCTTCCGTTCAAGCGACTATACGCTTCAACTGCTGTTCCTGCATTCCCTATTGTTAACGGGCTTGCGTCTGTGGAAATTCGCTGCCAACTGGATGGCGGCGTAAGTACTTTGTCGGCAAAAAGTGCTGTCCCTTCTTTCGTGGTGCTCCTGGCGCTGACTGTTGATTCGAGACTGCTGTCGAGGTATTCGCACCGGGACGTGAAACATTACGTTGTTCAATGTGAAGCGTTCATGCTCATATAGCGCACGCTGTGGTGTTGTAATTCTATCGTTTGTCTGTCGTTGCTCGTGCTCAATGAATAGATCGTCATTCGTCAATATCGTATCAACAATTCGAGACTCGAGACAGTACTGCGCATTCCCGACGTCGAAGCTCAAAATCGCTGTTGGATTCCTGCACGGGTACTGACGACGGTATCTGCAAGTAATTTAGCTTGTAGTCTGCACTAAAAGCAAATCAAGCACGTTTCGGTAGTTCCAGCGATAGAGGTTCAGTTCTGTGGCAAAATTGCACTTTAGCATAAAATGACTGATTTGGTCGTGAAACATCAGCTTGCGTCGTCGAACGGTAAAAAGGAACGTCATCAAAGTTCAAAGCGGAGTCATCAAGTTCGTCGTACAGTACAGACGAGTGATTGTGAATCAACTTCTGCGCGTAATTATCGTCGAATAAATCGAACGTTCGAGTACATCGACAATGCCAAGGAACAAGCGACAGTGAGAACACGATACGTCATCGACAGAAGTTATCAAACGACGTTGCAACGCGCTAAAACACAAGGCAGTTCAAAAAGAAGACATCGCGTCATTACATCCGTTATCGCGCATATGAACGTGATACGCATCGCAGTCACATGGCGCAGTGTGCATCGCGAGCATGATTGTGATCGAACTAAGTCGCGTACGATTTCGGACATCGAAGTAGTCGACATACAAAACAGCGAAGTCATCGAGAAGTTCATCGCGAAGTTCGCATCGTAGCTGTCAGGTAACGCTTCGAAGGTTTGCAACTGAGCAGACAGGACTCTATCTACAACATCGCAGCAACAGTGTCAACTATTTCGAATGAACAGTACAGAGCTCAAGCGCAACACGATCAGACAACATGAAAACGCACATCAACACAACATGCGCAGGCAACATCAGCAGTGCTGATGCTTATGACACGTTGGTCAAGTGCAAACAACAACTGCGCAAAGTATGATGCATTCAAGCGAACAGAAGCTCAGGACTCGACGATTCAGAACTGTTGCGTTTGGCTCAAGGTGGAAGCAACAGTTCTAGCACAAGTTGGCGTACTATGCAAATCAGCTGGAAGATATCGGCAGCGTTAGTCAAAAAGACGTCGTAGCTACATCAAAGGAGACAGTGAGATATAACGGCGTGGGAGGCAGTCAGCATTACTCACATTCAAGCGTGACGTTATCGAATTGTGCAACAACATCGGCGTGGTAACCAGCGAAGAAGGCGCATTCGTATTCTCGTTGATGATGGGACGAACGTCAGAAATTATTGGGAAAGTCAGGGTCAAAGCGCTTCACTTCAATGAAATTGTGACGTCATTGGGCAAAGTATTCGGCGAATATAGCAGCATGTACAATGCAGAACTGCGCTTGAAGGAACGAATGGCGAGCAGTAAGGACACGATTGAATCGTATCTGAGCGATCAACGAACTGACGTCAGAGCTGTATCAACTTGCAGCTACAACCAGTTTCAAGAACGTGTCGCTCAAACGTTTGTGCGTGGTCTGCGAAATTTTCATCGCCATCTCACGACCACAGTGTGAACATGAACAATGTGAACGAAATGGTGATAAACTTCGCTATACATGTGGGCTCGTGCAACTCGCGGTGAACAGTCTCGGTTGGCATGATCTGAACCAAGGGCTTCGCGTCAGTATCGCTCGTCGCAGCTATGACAGTACAACAGTGCCGCGCTCAGAATGACGAGAACAATTTTAATGATTACAACTACGAAAGTAAACATCAATCGCGAATATGAAGAGAACAGAATATTACTAACATCGCAGTGATAGAAGCTCGTATCAGTGCTACAATTGTGGCGAAATTGTCACATTGCGCGTAATTGAACATCTACAGGATGAACAGCATCAACAGGAAAAGGGCAGTGATCGTCGGAGCATTGTGCGTGTATGAAGATCGCGATTGTGAAAGTGACAACGATTGTGCGGATGATTCACTGAACAGCTTATTGCTGCATCAGCGTAACTCGAGTGCCAGTGCGAGCTGGAGGGACTTCGAGAGACTAACGTCGAATCTGATACAAAACATGTACATAGTGTATATACTCGTTTTAACATCGTTCATTGTATTCGTCGTTATTCACGTTTATCATCGTTACAAGTTTAGTTGTGTTCTACTGGTTACAAATGGAACTAACGTCGTATCGCTGTCGATGAAGGGACAAACACGTATGTACAATCGAACAACTGCTACTCAGGATTTTGAATGAACAGCGAGGACTGAAAGTGCGTATCAAGTTTGCAACGAATAAAGGACTGAACGGAATTTTGCATTGTTATTCAACATCGTCGCGGACGTCAAGTGAGCTTCATTGATGCAGTCTGAATGTTCATCTGTCAATGTTGTGCTGCAGAAGTTGAAGTTGTCAGTAAGCTACAGCGCAGTGATGAGCGGTATGGAGTACGTTTTACTCCATGCGATGCACGTTCTTGCATCGTTCGTCGTCATCGTGTTGACGGAAGAATAGTGCACACAGAGAGTCGTGAGGATCGGAGCAGCGACGAAGCGATGAGGTATGGAGTACGTTCTTACTCCATGCAATGCACGTCTTGCATTGTACGTCATCAACTAGTTGAAATGGGAAGAACGTGAAAGTTGCGGCTTTGTATTTGGTATCGTGTGAATCTGGACGTGTTGCCGAGGACATATACTGACGTACATCAGTGGAGCGAGTTGCGTTTTCAACTTGGAGAATCAGCAGGAGTGTCAGTTGTGATCACACGCGGTCGAAGTGTGGCTGGGAAACAGAATGCAAGGCAACGTGTTTGGAGTCTCCATTCATCGTTTCAATGTCTTCCGTCTTCTGGCATCGGCTATGACGACATCGAACATGACGCGCTCTGATGTTTTCTCGGCTTCGTATGTCATGCACGTGTGAATGTCAATGAGAGTTGCGTGGAATAATGTAGAATCGACGTGGAATTGACGTAGCAACTTGGGTGATCGCAGTATTCGCTGACTTATGAATGGAGAACCGTTTGACGTGGAGCTGAAAATGGAAAGCTGAAATACAGTGGTTCGAGAGCGCAAGCACTCATCATCAGTATACGGCATTTTGTCTTCTGGCACCTTTCCAACTGTGTTCCCGTGCATCTGCGATGCGTCTGAACTGTCGACCTATCTCCAACGTGTTGCTCAGGGCGTCAAAGTGAACCTGTGTGTGAGAATCGTCGCTTCGAAGATTGAGTGAATCTCAGAATTTTGCGACCGTATTTCGCAAAACGAGTAGCTGCGTGAAACGACAACCGATGCGAAACCGTACTTTTTGCATCTTCAATCTGCTCGTGAAAGGCACAACAAGGGAACGGCAATTTGCATCAAAGGAATCTCTGCATGACGTCTCATCCATGCGACGGCAGTAAAGTTCAACCGAGTATTGTTCGACGTCAGTACGAAGGACAGTGTGAATGAATCAGGACCCGTGTGCTTCACTTGTTCGAGAGGACCCAGAGGCATCTGTTTCATCGTCAATCCTGCGTGAGCACCGAACGAATATACTTGGACACTGCATCTGTGTGATAAGTTTGAATACCGTAGCAAATATCGACGCACTAGTTTCCAACTACCGAATCGACCAGCATTCGTCGGGTCGACGAAATTTTGTGGTGGGGGAGGAAGTGAGCAATCACGCAAGATTGCCAAGAAATTACCATCCCAGCGTATTGTGAACAACCCTGAATCGACAAGGCTGCTTTCATCATCATTTGTTTGTATCTTGGAACCGCGTTTCTCATCAACTAACGATCGTTACGTTCATCGCATTGAATCTTCGTCATTGAATCGCGTTATCATCATTCTTGTATGCATCGTTTGTATGATTCTGCATCGATTTTGGATTTTTGGGTACCTGTGGAATGCGCTTGGATTCGAGGACGAACGATCGGAAGGCGCACGTACCCCTGTATCATTCGTCGTTATATTATTGATCCAGTGATTTATACTGTATTGTTCCTCGTAAACTCTTATCGTAAAACTGTTTCGTCATTTGCGTCATTTACGTCGTTTTCGCCGTTTGCTTACGTCTCGTAATTCTCGTGCTTTGAAGTCGTTGTTGATTAGGTTGTTTCTTTTAGTGTATTTGAGTTGAGTTGAACGCACCACACTAGTACCTTTCGTCGTTGTTTCTACTGCCATTTATATTCTTGTGTGTGCTTTGTTCGTTATTTGCATTACTTTGCCGATTAGTATTTTCTCTTACTGCATTTTGAGTCTTTGCGTTTAGTCGTTCTCTTAGAGTTTATTTCTTGCTGCTTAGGATTTCTATTTTAGTAGTGATTCATTTAGTTAGTTAGTTTTTCGTCGTTTTTGGGCGCTTTACAACTACATCCGTCGTCGTCGTCGTCGAGCCGTGCCAAAGCCCCTTTCGTGCGTCATGTGGATATGATGCTTCATGTGATGGCTCGTTAATTAAATTCAATCGTCGATTTCCCCCCTTGGACTGATTTTCGACGGCATACTTTATGAACTGAGGAAGGGTGGCTCGAAACGTCTTGCGCCAAAGTAGAGCCCGCCTTAAGTGGCAAGCCCGGTCCTCCTCCCCTCATGCCGTCTCAATGGTTCGATCTTCCCATCTTCATCAATCTAAATATCACCAAATCCTATTGAATCCATCAACGATCGAACAGTGGCTACTTCTATCATTCGTCGCCTTCTATGTTGGTCGACAGCCACGCCTACCTATCGCAAAGTAATCGAGATGTTGGCTTCCCGAATCTTCTATGCGTCGTCTTAAACGAACGATTTTCCCCGTCCCGTCTCTTCATCTTCTTCATCGCGACTCGCAGGGGCTCGTCAAATTTGGTCGTTGGGAGATGTGGCCGGCTTTCCCGTACTCCTCCGCACGTGACTCGTTGATTTGGAAGAGATCGCGCGCCCTTTTTCGAAAAGAGATTCTGTGTGTTTTTGTGTTCTGTGTGTGTGAAACCAGTGTTGTGAGACTGCGAATAACCCTGTGTGATAAAGAATCGAGAAAGAAGAACCCGCGGGATCCCATTCGTGAAGAAGCCTGCGTGAAACGCAGTCCCGGAGTGGCCATTGGCACTCGGCGGGGCCTTTTGTGAGGTTCAGTGTTTTGCCATTGTTTGTGTGTTTAACCCCGTGTTTCCAGCTTAGGCCCGCCCGTTCGTGCCGTGGCCGGGTCTCCAAGCGTCCAGTGGAGGCCGTATCGTAAGGTGCCGGGCAGTGCCACGCCTTACG
>JASAMV010002405.1:0-14849 GCA_030248065.1 Rhynchonema sp. JSB1_4 | reverse complement strand
CAGAAAACGACAGGACCCCGCCGTTACACACGAACTGCACGTGTCATTAGAAGATATCATGAAAGGTCAGTCAGTCCGTTCAGTGAAAATATCATCGCCCCAACATGAATGTGACAACATGAATGACATGTTGGCATGTGGAGGAAAACTCGAGTTGTACCTGACCTGACATTCGACGTTTTCGCACGCCACTTGAAAGATTGGGAAAAAGCAGTGCATTTATAATATGTATATCGGCATGGTTTGGACTTGTCCATCTCTGAAAACATATTTGAAAGTTGAATTGCACCCTGTTTCTGCAGGCACCACGAAGAAAATGAAAATCACGCGCAAGGTGCTCGCCGCAGACCAGCAATCGACCAGGGTCGAGGACAAAGTGCTCACAATTAACATCAAGCCCGGATGGAAGGCTGGCACCAAGGTTGGACAAGATCGGTTGACTATTATTGTTACGTTGACGTTTGTTTGTCGAGCAAGATTATATTAAGCGGCTTACGACACCTTTTCGTTCAAGACTGGTGGCCGAAACATTTTACACCGCTTTTAAAAGATCTTTACCAACTCAAATTTTCCAGGTGACGTTCCCACGCGAAGGCGACCAAGCGCCGAACAAAATCCCCGCCGATATTGTCTTTGTAATAAAAGACAAGCCGCACGCGCTGTTCAAACGGGAAGGCGCTGATATCAGGTACGGATGATTTTAGTCTAAAAAATCACGTCGTCTATTCGCGTTTCGATCCCAGAGGTGTTGGGTCTATTTTCGAAAGAACGCCGGTCTTGTCTTGTAACGAATAATTGGTTGGTCCGAAAAAATAGAAGATTCTTGTGAAATGTTGTGATTAATGATGTCATCTCATTCACGTTATTTTAACTCAATCAGGTACACTGTCAAACTGCCTTTACGGGACGCACTATGCGGGTCGGTGGTACAGGTTCCAACATTAGAAGGTGGCACAGTACCGCTCAGACTCACAGACATCGTCAAACCGAACACGACAAGAAGAATAAGCGGACAGGTGGGTCTGGATGTTCTTGGTTTCATCGATTTGTATTTGAAAAAATTATCGGATATAAATTAAATAGGTTTTGTTTTCAGGGTCTTCCTTTGCCCAAAACGCCAGCCAAACGCGGCGACCTAATAGTGGAGTTTGATGTTCGATTCCCATCCAGGCTGGATCAAACGCAAAAAGACTCTCTCGCTGAGCTTTTACCCAGAGAATGAGTGGGACCACTGTGTACTCTTTTTCGTCTGCCAGTACACTGTGTTGTAAATTTTCAAACAAATGTCTTGTTTTTCTTGACTTTTTTGTTCGCTACTTGTTTTCACTGACTTTATTCAAGGTGTGTTATTTATCGCAGGCAAGATTACTGTGCTCAGAGTCTGAGCCTGTGCCGTCATTCTGGATGGTTTCTTCACAAAATTGTTTAAAAAATTAATTGTTGTTCGCGTACTGCCCAAGCCTTCTCAGTGTACCCCACAGCACCGCATTTGATGTTAATGCTCTTTGTACATACATTGGCATACCTGAGAGAACACTTTGAAATGGTTGGTTAACACTGTGTTTGGGTTGGTACGCTTGTGGAAAATTGTGCACCATACTTGGTAACCGTAACTGTGTTGTGTATTGTCCTGTTATGCACACACCAACGCGGCCAAATTTGTTCTGGATCATGTACGATTGGCATTATCGGGGTTTCGTTTGAAAATTTTTGAATGGATCTTTAGTCGGAGTGGATTCTAATAGCAGGCTGCCTTTGATGAAGCTTGTCTTTTTATGTGGAAAGTGCACTGTAAAGTTTTTTCAACAAAGTTTTGACCCGTTCTGAGGTAAAACCGTACCAGACCTCAGTCCTCAAGAGCTGCACTTTTCATCCACGAGCACGCGCACGGTAGTTTGCCTTGAATGTGATAATCATCGTTTCTGCATTGCATTATTTTTTGTTCCATATACTCTTTCTAGGTATTGATTACAATTATTTTGTTTGAGACAAATTACTGTATGTATGTATTATAAAATTTTCTTTCTTGTAACATACTTTTGTGCGCGTGCTTGGCCAGCGCTCTCATGTGCGAATGCGAATGATAAAAACTGGAATAATAAAATGTAACTGTGAATGTTCAATTTGGAAATTTCATTGAACAAGTTTCCAACTGGCAACTCAACAAATAAGTTGCCTTATATATGTAAATTGCTGGTTATTTTGCCCCACAAGAAATTTTGCATTCAGGTCAAACCATGTCCACTGCACCGTCCACCAGTGCAAGCATCCAAGGAGCTGATGTGTTGATGATGTTACAATGCATTGGAAGATTGGAGGAACAGGACAAGGATAAAGTTGCCAAATTAATTGACATGCTGGAGCCAAGTTGTGAATCTGAGGTGGTCATTCACACTGTTTGGCAGGGTTGTTGGATCTTGCTCTTGCCCATATTTATTATCACCTGATCGGCAAAAGCATTCACAAGTCACCATGCAGTAGGAGGTATTCAATAGTGCACTCTGCTCACAAACTGGTGCGCCGTTGAGGTTTGAAGTTTCTTCATTGTAACACATTCCTTTCTATTTTGTGCATCATCCTTTATTTTATTCAGCGTCTGTGCAACACACTGCGAACGTTGGAGTTGGTCTTCGAGCAGTTCCAAAATTCGTCCAAAAACGAAGATTACACCCTCAATCTGAGATTGCGTCTGCGCCGTCTGCTGGTCGAAAAAACTGGTTCGCTGGCCAATTCTGTGATTCGCACTATGTCAAGGAAACGTCCATGTTTTGCAGATGTATCCACCAAGCGCCAATGTCTGCGCACCACACACGCGGCTGTGCGATCATTTGGCATGGGCTGGCTCGGACAGGACCCCGAATTGTGTGTGATCGTGTGTCGAATCACCGCCGTTGAGTACAGATTAATGGCTGATAAGGAACCGAGTGAATTGGTTGGTTGCAGGTTTAGGGCTCTCAATCAGGGTTTTTTATTCGTCAATGTCAGTTTGGCCCTAGATTTCGTTTACCGTGAAAAGATAAGTTCTGTCTGTCGGTGATGGGCTTGCGTTTGCCAGCCGAGTTCAAGACCAGAAATGTTCGTTGCAGGGCGACTCATCGGATGAAGCTGCATTGCTCGAAGCGTGTAGTACGCTGCTCACTGATTGCATACAACTGGCTGGTTTGTTGTGTTTGTCGGAATTCGGGATTTCTTTCATCAAATGTTAAATTCAATTCATTCGGGCAATTACAGAATCTGACGACACCAAAATCGACGATCACATGGCTTTAGCCATCAGCCAATCAGTGCGCGAGTGTTGTGCCTTTTACGCTGATTGGCTGTTGATGTGTGACAGGGACGATAGCTTGAAGGTTTGATTTTGTTTCGTGCCTGGCGATATTGGGGTCAAGCACAAAGCATCTTATGTGCACTCACTGTGCAACAATTTATCTTGGAAAGACGTGACTGTCAAACCTGATGATCGGAGTTTGGATTTACGGCTACCATTTATTTCAAACAACGTCAGTTTTTCCGCCAGCTACAACACAATTTTTAGACACAGTAGCACACCATGTTCGCGACATGTCCTTTGTTGAAAATGTCAAGTGGTCAAGGCAAGATACGATCCGGTCCAATCCGATCACCACTTTTGACACGGGTCATACATTGCAGCCACACGCGTGTGCCGTTGTATCTGTGCTTCGGTTGTTGTCAACGTTTTTGGAGCATGGCGGTGAAGAGTTGCTCAGAGACGCTGTCGATGTCAGACTGTTGCAAACGGTTGTGGACAGGCTTTCTAATGAATACAATGCTCCCTGATTTTATCTGGATGCAGTGTAGTTCCTGATCCGGAGGGGGAGAGAGCGGACCCCCCCCCCCGTTTGTTTCGAAGGAGGAGATAGTGCACCCCATAGGTTTTTTAGACACTTTTTAGGTGCAATTTGCACCTAAAAATTGGACCTAGATTTTTCGCATTTTGTTCATAAAACAAAGTTCTAGGTGCAAGTCGCATCTAAAATTTGACATGCTTACCCAGTGATTTTTGAAAAAAAACTATGGTGCACCCCCGAGGGGTTAGGGGAGGAAGACACAAAGTCAGGAAAAGGTAACTTTTTGAGGTGAAAACTTTGACCTCTTTTTGCCTCTTGCTGGAAAAAATTTATCCCGGAGGGGGAGATAGGGGATAGTGTACCACCTGAGGGGAAGATAGCGTACCCGAGGTGGGACACCTCCCCCATAAACCACACTGTCTTGTCTGGATGTTTCCTGAACTCAGTTATCCATTAGAAGTAACACGCAGTTGGTCCGCTTTATAGTTCATGAACAATTTTGGCAAGATTGCATTTAGATTGATTTTAATTCGTGATTTTGAAGAGGTTATGTTGCAACCCGCATGTTGCACATGATATAGGGATGAACACAAAAAATATTCATGACCTGCATATTATGTTCACCGGGCCTGGCCTAACTATGTTCGCAACTCTTCATGAAATGAACTGGACGTTGCCGTCACGTCAGTCAGTAGTAACATGGTTCTCGGCGCCCTGTACAAGCATGAAAGAGTCGAAGAACAAACGCATGTCCTTATAAATTATATAAATAGCCAGCCATACCTAACTTGTACGAGGGCTCGAGTCCGATCCCCATCAACATTCATTGGTGTACAATCAAAACCAGGAGTCGCTGGCATGCGCCTGCACGCAACTGACGTGCGAGCTCGCCGGCTAACAAGACAAATATCCCAGATAAAAGATGGCATTGGTGAATATAAGACACTCACCTGGTATTGGGTGGAATTTTCGAAACGGTGTAAAGGTCAGTTGGGCGTAAAGGTCGGTGTAAAGTTCGGTCGAAAGCTCGGTCGGCGTAGCTCGGTGTAAACGTGAAACATTGCCTGTTATTAACGTGGAATGTTTCAAGTTTACACCGAGGTCTATCACACTGAGCTGTCGACCGAGCTTTCCACCGACCTTTACACCCAACTGACCTTTACACCGTTTCGAAAATATCACCCAATGATTGCACAATGACTTTATAAGAATTGGTCAAATTTTTTTCCTGAATCATAAAGAGGGAAAGTGACGGGGTGGTGACGTTGCGTTGCGTGATCGCATACAAAGCATGTAGTAAAGAGAATGTTTCAGACCTACGCCATCGTGGTTGATCTGCTGGATTATTTTCAGGTGAAAATGTTTTGTGAGAATTACAAATAGCACAGTGGTTAAGAGTGACTGAACGTGAAAATCAGGATAGATTTGATGAATTCTTATATGGTCATTGTGCAACCAATACCCCTGTGGTTTGAATCCAACATTTTCGTGTTCTATTCTGACTGTTTCCACGACAGTGTACATAACGATCAGTGTAACCGGTCACAACAGTCAATGTAACTATGAATTTTCAACCGCCTTTGAGTGTGCAAGACCCGCAAGTTTTATCGCTGAGGAGTTTTTTCGACACGAAATACGTACATACAGTACATCTGTCCTAAATGTGAGGTGGCTAAATGAACATCTAATTTAGAAGAAAATAGTATGTAAATGCTGTAGGAAAATTTATAACGCAACGAATACAAACAAAATAAAAGAATGCGCATACTGTGCTGATAATTTCCAACATAATCCAAGTGCTACCCATTCATAAATGAACAAATTTATCACAGCTCGGCTCGAATAGCAGACATTTAATCTAAGCCTGGAATGAATCAATTAGTTCGAAGCACATAAAAGCAGTTATTACCTCCATTTACACATTGATACAACGTACCGTAAAGTACAAAGCAATATAATGAGAAACGGCATCAATTTGTTATCATGAGCTGGTTTCCTTTACCTCGCTCGGTTTATGCTTTTTTCTCCTATTTGGACTAGTATGGGGTGTGACGGGCATCAGTGGTGCGTGATTTCCTGCTCCTTTTTGTAGATTCAATAATGTGTGTCCATTGGCGTGATCCATGACAACAATGGTGGCTTTTCGGGATGGAATCACAAGTTGTTCATCCTGTGGCATGATTTATTCCAATTGACCTAGTTCAAACGGGAAATTTGTGATTGACTGACCTTTTTCTTGCAACAGCACGCATAACAGATCGTCCAGCTGAAGCCACAGAATTCGATCAATGCAACCACGGTCAGACCGAGATACCATCCGCAGATGCCACCGACGTCGGCGAGCAGCTGTGAGGCTGGATACGCCGGCATCTCACGCACCACCTGCAGCGTGAAACTAGTTTTTGTGGCAGATTTTATGCAGCTGCTATCCAATCGTGAAAATTGTGATCGGACTTGCCTCGATTGTCATCGTTTTCAAGTAAATGTGCAGTCGAACCAGATTCTTCTTCATCTTGGCTGTGTTTAGCTGCGCCTTCAAGTCAGAGCTCATTTCTGATTGAGAAATAAAATGAAATATGTGTATTCAAGACCGTCCAACCTTTGATTCCTGTTTGGCATCGTCAAGCAGGGCCCGCATGAATTGTTTCGCCACCGGCTGTCTGTCAGCGAAATTGAGCAGCTTGAGCGCCATGTACTGATCAGTCGGCCAAGCAGAAGTAGAAATGCTAGAAAACACTCGTTTGTTGTTAGTTTTTCAAAAAAGCCCATTATTTGGAAGGAACAACGCACTCTGTCTCGTATGACACTTCCTCACATTGCGGCGCACAATCACATTCCAGTGACTCACTGTCTCCTTGTTCGAGCGCCATCCGCTTGTTGATGTCGTCGCTACAGTCGCGTTGCTCTTTGTTGAATATGGTACATCTTGTGTAGTCTTGTGACTGAAGAAACGTTAGGTGGTTCGAAGATCCTTGACTTCTTAAAATAATGCAATGTACCTGTGTACATTTGACTTACATTTTCGACGCATTGACAGTCCTTGTATTTATAATAATCAACACATGCATGCTGACATGCGTAGAGGCTGTACGGTCCGTCATGTTGTTTGAGATAGGGTCTGAAGATTTAGTCATTGGCTTTAGTCATTTTCACAGCAAAAATGGAAAAACTCACAAATATTGTTTTGGATAGTCATCTGTACAATTGCTTGCAAACGGTTTCTTCAGCCTGTACAGTTCTTTTCGACGCACAGCAACGGTTGTTTTCAAACCTAGAATCGCAACGTTGCTGTTTGTTAACATTACCAAATGACAGATGGTATGAGTTTAAGCTGGCAAACCAGGCGTTGCGCTAAAGCCGTCGTTGTCGGGAAATGAGGTTTGATCGGGGGCATGGACACTGACCTGTAAATCTCACTTCGAAATAATGGCTTTGATTAATCCTTTAAGGAAATTAGCTTTAAACACGTAAGTGTAACGTACCCTGACTCCATAGGCAGCTGCTAACAGACCCACGTATTCTGGCGATGCCACATTAAGTGTTACGCGAAAGCCATATCTACTTCCAGACTTTCTTGTCACGTTTGGGTGAGGATTGTACACTGTAGCATGCAAAAAATGACGTTGTTGTGGATGATGGTGAGCCATACCTTGTTAGAAAATAGTCGGAGAATCATGGCCGAACTTCGACGATTACATACCTGTTTGTTTGTTGAACGTGAAGCAGGAACCGTATCGTTTATTGAACCGTCGCACGAAATTTCTTTCGGGGTCACATTTGGTTCGATCAAGTGTGCATTCCAGTATGAAGTCCTAATTTTTGGCATCCTTTTTGATGTCTGTTTTAACTCTAGCATATGCATTATGTTTAAGGCCCAACCTCAGCTCTCGTTCCGTACTGTTGTGCTAACTCAGGTGTAATTGAGATCAAATCCTGCACGTCAACCAGATCATCCAACATTGAGGTAGAAACAAATTTCGAGAATTCATACTGATCGTTTTCCTGCAACATGTTTGTGGTCTGGTATAGTCAAGTTAAACCGGCGAAAATCAGTTGAATGAGACAAGTGAGTCCAGGACTTGCCGAAAATCCCGAAAAAAATTGATCGCCAAACGGATTCATTGTTGTAGCTTCCTGTTGTGCGGATATGTTGACTCCGAAGGCACCACCCATTTCTGAAATGTGAATACTATTGAGCATAAAGTGCTCCGAGGTACAAATTATGAACGTATATGTATCACTAACCGTTCACTTGTTCAGTTGACACATTCGCCACATCAACCTTACCCAGATCCAACTTGTTGTCGCATTCACAAGCACAACATACTTTCGGCGGAGGTGGCGGTGCTGTTGTGGTCGTGCTGCAAACAGATTGGAGTATATCATTTTCAGCTTTTATCCCGTTCACTCATTTGTCATCGGTGATCTAAGCGGCACGGTGATGAACTGAAACCAAACCACAGCGTTCAAAAAGAATGGCTGCATCGTTCACCTAATGCTGGTGGTTGTCGGTCTTGTTATCGCCGCTGTGCTGAAATGTAAACGAACTAAGGTGACAGGTCGCAATAGAAGCTGAAAGAGAGAAGGAAAACAATGGCAGCGTTTGGAGAATGAAGTGCTGTATGGTGCGCTAGTGCGATAAACCACAAACAGCCACACATGAAGCCGGCCAGAAGCAAATTTCTCCTGCATGTTTAACCTTGTTGTTGTTGGCGTTGTGGTACTGAACCAAGGTGATTCACATTAGTGATACTGATAGACATACTGAAGGTAAGTAAACACAGGTGTTGATCTAATAATGACACACGGTGGTGCGGTGATACCATCAACAAAGTGCTTCAGAACTTCACCTGGTTGTTGTGGATGTTGTAGTTGTCGTTGTGCTGTGGAGGTGCTCTAAGTTTCTACATAAACGGTGTGCTAGGTAGGTTGTACAGGAGCAACGCAATCTAAATCTCCATCTCTAATTCCTAACAAGTGTTGGAAAAGTGGTTTCTTTTTTAATGCTGCTTGATTGAAAGATTGCAGTTCTTACCTGGTGGTCGTGGTTGAAGTCGTAGTTGTGGTTGTGGTTGTCGGACCGTCTGAAAAATTCCATGACTCCCTCGTTTAATGGGTAATAAAGGAACATGAAATCCGTGTAAGGTACTTCACGAAGCATACAGCTCACGTACCATAACCAAAATCCACGTAGAGCGTGTCAATGACAATACTTTGGAATGTGTCTGGTTTTGAAAGACGTGTTTCTGCGCTGAGCAGGCATTTGTAGTCTCCAGGCTGCAAGCGGCATTGCTCTAATGTATTTTCCTTTCATCCTCGGTTGTGAAAGAAAGTGGACCATGGTTACTCACATCGGGGTACCAAATTGCAGAATGACATGTCATCGAATCGTCTTCCAAACACTTCGTTATACATTCATCCAAAGATTCCACTCCAAGAATTTGTTTCTTTATCAAAAACATCACGTGATCCGGAATCAGAGTGCACACTTTGTCCAAATCAGCCGCAAGCGCACCTGCAACCCGGTTTGTTCCGAGTGTTTTAAATTTTCTGTGGTTTAAGCGTTTCATACCTGCCAAGCAAACTAGTTGATGATAACTGCTTCCCTCATTTGTCTCACCCAAGTGGGAAATCTGATGCAACAGAGTTCCGTGTAAATAACATTCGCCTTCATGCAACGAGAAAGAGGCGCAATCGTCGCTTTCCTGTAAAATTACAACTAGCTGCAAATTGCAACCTCGTCCCACCAAGCGACACCCTAACCCAACAGCACGCGTCAGGGCTACCCTCAGCTGCTGGCTATAAGACCACGACAAATTTTTGGCTAAATTGCAACTAGTGTGTGTAGTGATTCATTCTTGTGGACCAGTTACAAACGCGGAACCTATTCAGGCGACGATACTTACCACACAGGCTTCGCTACAACGTTGTTTGTCGCTGCCGATCATTGGCTGTAATCTTCCAGAACCAATGTCAGCACGCATGAAGTCTTCAAGCACGCAGAAACGTGGCTGGTCGTTGTGCTTGCAACCACCTGTACAAATTACACGCGTCTTCAGTTCGTTAAGTATCTGTGGTGCACAATTGCAGTTTGCATTCTCAAAGTTCCATGTGGGGACAAACACCTGATATGCCAATCTCTAATACCTGCATTTCCCTTTATATTGTCAACAGGCTGTAGCGTTGTTGTGGTTGTTTGACCCTCTTCGGGTATCTCACCGCTGTTACTTTCTGATTGTGTTCCATCTGATCCGTCTGTTTGTGTTACTGAAACCACTTTTGGTCACGTTAGCTAACCGGTACAACTAAACAAATGCAGGACGTCTGCTTACCATCGTCAGTTGTCGCTAACTCCTCTGAATCGTATTCAACAGTTGAGTGCTGCACGTTGCCACCTTGCGACGGATTTGAACCTGGCAAAGGTCCAGTACCAACAGGTGATTCCAGTTCGTCTGCAGGCTCCGCTGCTAAAACTTATTGCAAGGAAATTCCATAGAGCTGCATTAATTTCATACTGTGGTTGTGAATACGACTATTTTTTACTTGCCATTGTCAGTTGTTTCCTCAAGCGTGTTGTCAGGCTTTGTTGAGATCTTTACTATTCCACCCGATTCCACTGTAACCAATGTTCCCTCTACATTTGAACGGGGCGGCAAGTCTTCTGAGGAGCTGCTCGTCTCTCCATTCTGCTCTTCACTGTGTTGCGGGTTAAAGTTCGGTGTTCGTTCATTTTCGGAAGGCCGCTCGAGCAAACTTTCACTCGGCTGTTTTGAACGACGCCTTCCTTCACTGGAGTCGAGTGCTGTCTCGCGTTCTTCCACAATCACTGGCTGTGGCATCGTAGTGTCTGGCGATTGAATAAGAACTCGTCTTGTCGTCTGTTTGTTCTGGTTTGAATTAGCCAGAGGTCTGGCTGTTGTTGATTGTTGAGTTCCTTGCCAACTCCACCGTGTTGTCGGCGGAGATTCGGAAGGCACTGAAATTGGCACAATGTCTGCTCGCTGAAATTATAATAAAACGAGTAGCGACATTTATTGTTGTTGTTACTACCATTCTCGAAGTCCATGTATATTGTGCTGAACACTACTTGTTTATAGAGATTCGGTGCTGACACTCGCGTTTTGTCGGATATCAGGCATTTCAGGTCCTCAGGCTGCAATAATATTGTGGCGTGTTGAGTTTATGATGTCAGAATTTTCCCAGTTTTATGTAAACTTCAAAATCATTACGTACGTCACTGTACCAAACGGCTGATTTGCAGTCACCATCTGCCATGCAGTCCTTCAAACAATCCGCCATTGATACCACTCCCAACAATTGCTTCTTCACAGAGAATACAGCTCGATTTAGTTGCATTGTGCACCACGGTCCCATTCGAGACGATGCACTTTCTGTGTGTCGAGATAAGGTGATATTTAGCCGCTGTTTGCACGAGTGCGTGTTCTCTCCGTATTCTTTTACTCACCATCCACACAGACCAATTCGTTGTACGTGTCCCAGTGTATAGGTTCCCCTTCTGGTGCTCGAAGATTCACTCTGTCTGTCGAAAGGTAGCAGAATCCTTGGATCATGCTGTAGGACTCACATGCGGTCATCTGTAATACGTATGAATCCCTTCTCTTTAATGCTCTCACGCTGACTGATTGTGTATAAACTGGTTTGACTGTTTTTGCTAACAAGTTCGTGCATGATTTCACCTTACATCGTAATTCGTTCTTTGTTCTTGCTTTTGGAAACTGCGTAAATCTAGGCTATTGCGTCATCAAAACTCGTGCTTTGATGAGCAGAGACTGTTGTTAGCATGCTCTTTTTAATTGATTCGTGACATTTCTACGTCAGACCGATGCAGCGACAAGCATAAATCAGCTGTCCAACTTAATGTACTAAAACGCCGGTGATTGTTTGTGCCAGTAAACACGGTATATGGTAAAGTACCAAAAACCAAGTGACTTCTTCGCTTCTTCGGTGGTACTCAGGGATTGCGATGGTTTGCGTACGTACCTCGGCGCATGCTTCTGCACACTGACCGCTCGTTTTGACGTCTTTTTCCCAAACGCTCGACTGCAAATTCGCTCTTCTCCAGGATCTTAGTTCGCAGAACATGGCCACTTCGTTTGTCGCGCAAACTGAAGTGAACAGTCACCCGTTAATAAACCAAGCTGTCGTCAACTCTGTCACATCTCCCTGTTGGCTGAATTTCCCTTTTTCCATTCTTAGTTTAATTGTACTCATTTTGCTCCCATTCTTGAATTACTTGGCCTAAAGTGGCAAAAGTGCCTCCTAGGTATTTGGGGAGACTCATGGTTACTTTCTCCTTCCTCTCGTTTTTTTTCTCATTGCTGTCCCATTTGTTCCCCTTAGTTTTCCTTCTCATTCCTCTTCTTCTTTGTTTTTCCCCCCCTTTTTAGGAGCTGCGTTTGTGTTGAAAACTTGGTGAGTTTTACTCCGTCAGCGCGATTTGCGTGAGTGTGCTGCATTGCTCTTAAAACCACCGGTGTTGTCGGTAATGGCTCTCTTGGCGTTGTTTTCGTCGCATGGCTGTAATCGTCACCTAAAGTCAGCCCTACTCGTTGCCGAAAACAAAGCCTTAATTAACTTACTTGTCGTTCTTACTGTTGTGTTTGTTCCATTCGCTCTCTCGCTCTGTATTCTCTCACATTGTTCTGTCTAACAGTGATGTTTATTTCATAAATTTTGTGGCTTGTGTGTTAGACAGCCACTCTATTAAATTGAAGCCAGAAGCGACCAACTGAAGCATACATGCGAATGCAAATAACAAATGTTTGTATCTGCAACCAAACTTAAAGGAACAAGTCTCTGTGGTTGCAAGGGACTGGAGCTCACCGCCAGGAGTGTGTTTTTGAAGTCATTGTTGCCAAATGTGCTCATGGTGATGCTGTGTTGCACACGAGCCAACTGATCCAAGTCGCCACATTGAAGTAGCTGTTTTCTTAAAGGATTCAAATTGCATATGGTGACGGCGGGAAATTGGAACGAATCGTTGTTGGCACGCGCGATCTGGAAAATAGTTGGCTGTGTCGTTCTTCTTACACTGCCATTGAAATGTTGGTGTTGTTATAACAAAATGTGTGCGGAAACGAACCGTAACTTGCACCGGGTATGCAAAGAAGCGCGAGAACACGAACCACAAGTGAGCTATTGTGACGGTGAAGCCGAATATGAAGATGCACAGCCACACCGTTCGCATGAAATATGTCTTCGCGTTGAACACGTGCGGAGAGCTCGATCTGCAGTGGAGCACAGCTGACACGGCTATCGTCGTGAGGAACGATCTTAATTGAAGCAAACCGAAGTGTTCTCCGCGTAGGCCATCACAAGCTGTTTCAGTTGCGCCTTCGTTATTTTTGGTTTCGGCATAACCATGTTGTCGGTTGGATGCTTGTCTTGGTTGAATAGTAGCAGGAGAAACTTTAGTTTTCACTTGACTAAAAATTTAACCCGGCTTGTCCCAGGGAACCATATAAATATCGATAGCCATGACTGTGGTGGTGTATATTGCTGTTTACGCAGATTATCCGTTTCCTGTAAAGATTTGATGCTTGCGTTGTGTCATATGGTACGACGAAAATGTGAGCACACAGTATTTTCTATTATTGATGCATTTTGAAACAACGTAAAGTGAGAAGTTAGGCGTTCCCGCACAGCTTAAACTCATAAAAAAAGAGAGTACCCATGTTGCGGATATTGTTTAATAATCACGCCTTTCAACATTGTCTCAGGGATGAGGTTGAACACGAAATCCGGAATCCAGAAAAATATCTGATTGATCTTGATTTGCCACGACCGATCTATTGACCAACTTGATCTATTTCCGGATGTGCACCACCTGCGTTTTCCGGAATATTTCCGGTTTCCGAATAAAATTGAAAAATGCGGAAGTCGGAAATGTTTTCCATTCCCTTGAAAACAGAGTGGAAGCTGTAAAATTGATTAAAATTAAATTCATGTTCTGCAAAAATTTATCCGCAAACCGCAATTGAGCAGCATTTCAATAAAAAAACGCAAAAAGTACGGAAAAATTTATCCGCACTTCTTCGCATTCGGTTTCAGTGTTCAACCTAAGTCCGGCTTGAGCTGACTCACTGAAGCAAGCCGAAATGATGCGTAACCCAAATTTAACAGCGCCCACACAATAAACCTTCGTGGTGAGCCATTGTACAGGTACCTTTTCTGTGCAAGCCCAGTCGACATAATAAACGTTGCATGGAAAACAAAAAAAGCAAGCTCAGAACCGGGCAGCCACAGGAAAGGCGCAAGCACCTTGCTGGCCAAAAATATTTATGTTATTTTTGGCAATAAACGTCTGATTCAGTAGACATCGTTATACAAGCTCAGCAACAAGCCAACAGTAAATTTTACTTAGCTGTATTGTATAACGCATAAAGCATACAATGAAAAAGTGCCAGCACTTCCAACTCGTGACACAACCGAAAAGATGGTCATGCGGCCATGAGTGCGGATTTGTGGCTTTGTAGTTGCGTGTCCAGGATAGAATCGCTCGAGCAACAAGGGTCAGGAACTGATGCTGGTACGTATATTATGTACGTGAGCATGTATCCATGCATGAGTTATTGTACGGGAAACCTGTCCGTACGCATAGGTACATTGTGATTGATCGCTGAAGCTGCGATCGCATGCACTCCGGTCTGACATGAAAAACAAAGCTGCAGCACTGATAGATACCGTTAACTCTTGTCATCGCAATGTCGTGTCATCAAGACTATGCACATCGCTGCATCGTCGTGACTCAAACGTCCGATCAGATATCATAGTTTCGTTGTGGTATATTTATGTCGTCCCGGAATCTCACTGCGACTGACACAGTACACGTGCACTTTGTGATTGCATATGTAAAGTATATATTATGTATACCTGTTGAGAGAAGCAGTCAGTGAAGGCAAAGATTTTGAGCACTCTATAGGTAACGAAATCAGGTATAATATCATATAATTAACAAATAAGATTCAGTTTAAGCAGACATCGATATGTCTGGCTATTTGATGACTTTTTCATTGATGT
>JASAMV010002403.1:0-42376 GCA_030248065.1 Rhynchonema sp. JSB1_4 | reverse complement strand
TTTCTGATAAGAACATTACCAACGACCAAATCCAGCTTTTTCCTAGTTCGTGGTCTAATCTCAAAGTACTGCGAAACGCTAATGCGTTCTCGTAGATTACTATGGGTGGGCACAATACCCAATACCCAATACCAATACCACCCAATACCAATACCAATACCAGTGTTTGGTATTGGTATTGGGTCTAATTCAGGTATTGGGTATTGGTATTGAAGCTGGCCTGGTACCGTATTGTCGGAAATAGAACCCGGGGGTCTATTTTTTCACTGGGGTCATTTTGGGGGGTTCAATTTATGGGGGGTCAATTATTGGGGGGGTTATATTTTTCATTTGGCCCCCCGACAAAAAAATCATTGTTAATAATGCCCCTAAAAATGGCTTGTTTTCGGTATTTTCAAACAATCTGTGGTACGGTGAAGGTTGGGGTGGGGTTCTGTTCTATTAATGGGAGGGGTCAATTAATGGGGGTATACTTGCGTATTTTTCCGCAAAATATATTTTTGGAAAAAAAACCGTTTTTTTTCGGAAAAAAAACCGTTTTTTTTCCAAATATTTTTCCAGTACTTAAGGATACCCATGGTCCAAAAACGGCTATTTTGGAGAAAATTTTGTCAGGAAATGGCCTGAAACAGGCTAAAAATGCACTTGGAGATTAAAAAGTGCTCATTTTGAACTGAATAAACAAGCGCTGAAACGTGCGACACCGGACAGTGACTCCAAGGCTGCTAATCAACAACAAAAGGTGGGACCGAGTTAAAGTTTAACATTAGCACCGATTTACATTGGTTTTGACAACATCCTTTTGCAACCTTTGAAAATATTTCGGAAATTTTTGAAAAAAAAACCGTTTTTTTTCCAAAAGTTGCCACTTGGAAAAATTTCCGGAAAAATAAAAACGTATTTTTCCGGGCCTCGGAAAAAAAACGGTTTTTTTTCGGTTTTTTTTCCGAAAAAAAAAACGGTTTTTTCCGGCCCGCAAGTATAAATGGGGGGTTCTATTTTTGATTTCGAGCCATTTAGGGGGGTTCAATTAATTGGGGGGGGGGGTTCTATTTCCGACAATACGGTAGTGGTATTGAGTACTGGTATTGGGTTTGCCCAGGTGTTGGGTCAAAACCAATACCCAATACTAACCCCTGTATTTACTTGGGGGGGGGGGGGGGGGTCCCCCCCCTCGGGTACGCTATCTCCCCCTCGGGTGGTACACTATCCCCCTATCTCCCCCTCCGGGTACACTATCTCCCCCACGTTTTGCCTCACATGGCCATTTTTAGGCCAAACATGGGCATTTATAGGCCTAAACTGTGTGATTTTCAGGTCAATGTTCTCAAAAGTCGCCAAAATACCCTTTTTATGAAGAATTTTTTCCAAAAAGGGGCAAAAATAGGTCAAATTTTCTACCTCAAAAAGTGACTTTTTCCCGAATTTGGCCTTCCCCCCTTCCCCCCCCTCGGGGTCGGGGGTACACTATCTCCCCCTCCGAAAAAAACGGAGGGTCCGCTATCTCCCCCTCCGGACCAAGGAACTACACTGATACTAACCCAGAAAAACCCAATACCAAACCAATACCAAACCCAATACCTGACTCAAAACCCAATACCAAACCAATACCAAACCCAATACCAACCCAATACCAGACCAAAAACCCAATATCAAACCAATACTAAGACCAACACCCAATACCCAATACCAACACCAACCCAATACCCAATACTCAATACCAATACCAACCCAATACCAAACCCAATACCAGGCACTTCAGTAGTATTGATTTGGTATTGGGTATTGGTATTGGTATTGGGTTTCGCCCGGTACTGGTATTGGGTATTGGTATTGGGTCCCCAATTTGGTATTGGTATTGGGTATTGGTACAGGGCCGGTATTGGTATTGGTATTGGGTGTCAAAAGTGGTATTGTGCCCAGGCCTACTGATTACTGATCATTTACTTGCCAAATCCGTCAGAAATTTTAGTATTTTTGACAAAAAAATCCCTACTTTTTCAGTAAAATAAGTCACTTCAGAAGCGTCGGGCCGGCGAGCCGGGGTGCCCGGCCGGGCCCGGCCCGACCCTCCAAATCTCCGGCCCGCCCCGGCCCGGCCCGAGCCAAAAGCCCAAAATCGCGGCCCGGCCCGGCCCGATTGCGACCTCGGATACCGAGAGTAGGACAGCACTGGATTAGGATAGGATCCTCGGGCCACGAGCGACTACCGTATTCCCCCAAAAATAGAGCCCCCCCAAAAAATAGAGCCCCCAAAATACAGCCCCCTAAAAGGGGGTCAGTGAAAAAATACAGCCCCTTGTATTTCAGATTTTACGGTAATCACCGTATTGTCGGAAATAGAACCCGCCCATTAATTGACCACCCCATTAATTGAACCCCACCCACCCGAATGGCTCGAAATGAAAAAATACCGAGCCCCCATAAATAGAACTCCGCCCCCATCCTTCACCGCAGTGTAAGTTCCTGGGGGGAGGGGGTCCCCCCCTAAGGTACACTAACCGCCGCGACCAAGGTACACTAGTACACTGACCGCCGCGCCAGGTACACTAACCGCCTCAATTTTTGCCTGAAATCGGCATTTTTAGGCCTAAAATGGCCATTTTTAGGCCTAAAATTTGTGATTTTCAGGTCAATGATGTCAAAAGTCGCCAAAATACCCTTTTATGGAGAATTTTTTCCAAAAAGGGGTAAAAATCGGTCAAATTTTCTACCTCAAAAAGTGACTTTTTCCTGGATTTGAGTCTTCCCCCCCCCTTCCCCCCCAGGGAGGTACACTAACCGCCGCACGGAAAAAAGGGGTAGGTACACCAGCCGCCGCGCCAGACCAGGAACTACACTGCTTCACCGTACCACAGTCTGGTATGCTAAGGCTGTGTTGTTGTGTGTGTGTCAAACGTTGTTTAAGCTTGCGGCGCAGCACTGGTGTACCTAGCGGGGGGGAGTGGGGGGGGCAGGGTTTATTTTTTCAAAATGGGCTAGTAGCAAGAAGCTAGTAAAATTAAAAATGTAGTAGCTTTTTTGCCGCTGAAAAGCCGTTTTACTAGCTTTTTTGGCAGAAATACAAAATTTAGTAGCTTTTCGGCTGCTAAATTTAAAAATTTACCAGCTTTTCGGAAAAATTTAGTAGCTAAAAAGCTACTAAATTTGGTTAACACAAATCCATGGTGGGGGACCCCCCTAGACAGCAGTGTAGTTCCTGGTCCGGCGCGGCGGTTAGTGTACCTACCCCTTTTTTCCGTGCGGCGGTTAGTGTACCTCCCTGGGGGGGGAGGGGGGGGGGAAGACCCAAATTCAGGAAAAAGTCACTTTTTGAGGTAGAAAAATTGACCTATTTTTGCCCCTTTTTAGAAAAAATTCTCCATAAAAAGGGTATTTTGGCGACTTTTGACATCATTGACCTAAAAATCACCCATTTTAGGCCTAAAAATGCCGATTTTAGGCAAAAATTGAGGCGGTTAGTGTACCTGGCGCGGCGGTTAGTGTACTAGTGTACCTTGGTCGCGGCGGTTAGTGTACCTTAGGGGGGACCCCCCCCTCCCCCCCCAGGAACTACACTGCTAGACAGTGTAGTGGCAGGCAAATGGTTGCAAGGTACCCTTGGGGGGATGGATCCAGATGGTTGCAAGGTACCCTCTACCCAGCCTCCGGAAGGTTGCAAGGTACCCCTGAGGTCCGAAAAAAGGGTGTTTTTTGCATGTATTATACTGCAAATTTGGCCGAAAAATTGGTACTTTTTTGCATTTTGGCCGAAAATTTGCCTAAAATACCTATTATATGGAGGTTTGCGCGCGGAGCGCGCGATTTTTGGGGTTTTGAGGTCGAAAAACACCCATTTTTGCCTATAAAAACCATAAATTGTTGGTTGCAAGGTACCCTCCGGGGTGGTTGCAAGCAGTGTAGTTCCTGGGGGGGAGGGAGGGGGGGGCCCCCCCCCCTCCGGGTACGTCTGTGCCCCCTCCGAGGTACGCCTGTCCCACTGTTCCCCCTCCGGGTACGTCTGCTCCCCCCAATTTTTTCCTAAAATGGGCAAATTTAGGCCTAAAATAGGCATTTTTAGGCCAAAAATAGGTAAACTTTAGGTGAAACCTCCAAAAAAACGCCAAAATACCCTTTTTATAGGGGATTTTTCGCAAAAGAAGGCAAAAATAGTCCAATTTTTCGACCTCAAAAAATGACTTTTTTCCGTCCCCCCCCCCAATTGGGACTTCCCCCCCCCCTTCCCCCCCCAGGTAGGTACGTCTGTTCCCCCTCCGAAAATAGTGGAGGGTACGTCTGTTCCCCCTCCGGACCAGGAACTACACTGGTTGCAAGGTACCTACCCTTCCCCCCCATCCCCCCACCGGGTGGTTGCAAGGTACCTACTCCTTAGGGGAGGGAATCCCCCCCATCCCCCCAGCCACTACACTGCCCCTAGATACAGTAGGTGGTTGACGCTCCAGCCTGGTGCAGTAGGTAGGTCGTAGGTCGCCGCCCCCCGGCCCCGGCTGGTTCAGTGGGTTGCGATTTTTGGCCCAAAACGGCATAAAATCGATATTTTCACTATTGGGCGATTAAAATGGGCGAAAAATCGCGCGCTACGCGCGAAATTAGCGTTTTAGAGTACATTTTCATCAAAATTTCGACCTAAGAAATTTTGTTCCCCCCCCCTAGCTCGGCCGGTACAGTAGGTAGATTGCCGCCCCACATTTTTGGTGGCACAGTAGGTTGCCGCCCCGCCTGGTAGCTACACCACTGTTGCGCAGTGTAGTTCCTGTTCCGGCGCGGCGGTTAGTGTACTTTACTTACCCCTTTTTTCCGTGCGGCGGTCAGTGTACCTCCCTGGGGGTGGGGGAAGGGGGAGGAAGACTCAAATTCAGGAAAAAGTCACTTTTTGAGGTGGAAAATTTGACCAATTTTTGCCCCTTTTTGGAAAAAATTCTCCATAGAAAGGGTATTTTGGCGACTTTTGACATCATTCACCTAAAAATCACCCATTTGAGGCCTAAAAATGCCCATTTTAGGCCTAAAAATGCCGATTTTAGGCAAAAATTGAGGCGGTTAGTGTAGCTGGCGCGGCGGTTAGTGTACAAGTGTACCTCGGTCGCGGCGGTTAGTGTACCTTAGGGGAGGGGGACCGTAAAAACCTAAATAGAAGGGGGCTCTATTAATTCACTGACCCCATTTTGGGGGGCTCTATTCCGGGGGGGCCTCTATTAATTCACTTACCCGAACCTAAAAAAATTATTCCCAGAAATACCCCCAAAGACCCCCAAAAGGGGTTTGAAAGGATGTTTTTTTCGCTTGTAATCGCATTTATTCGTGTCTATTCGTTAAACCGGGCAACCGGATATCGCATGCTCTCAGAATCCGGCCTTTCGCAATAAAATGTGACTATATACGATGAGTGATCACAAAAACATCGTTCATACAAAATGAAATGCTTTTGAATTGTGAGAATTAATTTTTAAAAATTTGCTTTCGGGAACAAACTCGAGCTTGTGCCGACTTACGCTCCCCATTTTGATCAGGCAACGGCAGAACATTTAGTAGGGAATCCAACCAGCTCGTCAACCAACAGCCACGTGTGAAATGTTTCACAAAGGTTTCATCTGTCAGCGAGCTGGTTCTTGTCTCAGTCTCACTGCCTTTCATGATCAAAAGGGTGAGCGTAAGTCGGCACAAGCTCGCGTTTGTTCCTGAAAGCAACTTTTCAAAGATAAATTCTGACAGTTTTAACATGCTTTATCTCGTTTGATCGCTGTTTTTGTAACCGTTGAACATGAACAGTCCAACTGCGTGGTAAAAAAGCAAGCATGAGATATACGGTTTCCCGCTTTAATAAGAGGCGTATTATGTGCTTTGAACGAACAACAAACGTGCATAAATGTACCTGTGCACCAGTGCTGTGGCTACTTTGGCGGGGCGGGTAGGGTGCAACACAAGTTTTTTCGCGTGCCTGTTTTTATGTACTAAAAAGTACATATATCGCGCGCAGCGCGAAATTTTTTGCACTTTTGAGGGTTTTCGGTCGAAATTTGGGCATTTTTGACCGAAAAATGGGCATTTTGGGGGTAAAAATCGGGGCGGGTAGGGTACCAGGGCGGGGCGGGTAGGGGGGTAGTGTACCAGAGCGGGGCGGGTAGGGGAGTAGCCGGTAGCGTACCAGGCCGGGGCGGGTAGGGTACCATTGGGGGACCCCCCCCCCAGCCACAGCACTGCTGTGCACCACTATCAAGCCTTAATACACTACTGTATAGGGGATGTTACTTAGGGGGGTAGGCCTGGGCACAATACCACTTTTGACACCCAATACCAATACCGGCCCTGTACCAATACCCAATACCAAATTGGTGACCCAATACCAATACCCAACAGTGGTGTCGTTGGGAAATCAAAAAGTCAGGATACCGGATACCCAAAATCCAAAATTTTCGGATACCGGATACCCAAAATGAAAAATCTCGGATACCAGGGGGGTTGCTCCCTAAAATAAAAATCTCGGATACGCTTATCCTAGTTTATCCCCACCTTTCTTTTTCTCTTTTTATTCTCAATACGTCCGGCTGTCCAGCACATCTGAAATCACCTGGTCCGGGGAACCCCTGGCATTTTGTCGCCAGAATTTTCGGACATAGTTTTTGCACACCGCAACCCGCAAGGTCGGCGACGTTCGGGTAATTACTTGGATTGGCACTGCTCTGCCTGCAAGTGTTCAGTGCTCGCTTTTATCTACAACGCACTGCGTTTCACTCTCGCGCCTTTCAGTGGCGTTTGATTTCATTTATCTGGTTTCCATTTCGGCAAATCATCTGAAGTCCAAGTTTTGGTCGTTCTTTGCAGAGTCCAATCGCAGCCAAGCTATTATTCAGTACAAAAATTACTACCCGGCAGGCGACAGTGTGATACTGCAATACAAAACAAGAACATCAATCAAGTTAAAAACAGCATGGTGAGACCCAGGATAACAGGTTGGCCAGTGTTTTGTTTGCTTTGGCAGTTATCTGATTTCACTGGGGTCTCTGTTGCGCTTTTTTGTAACGTGATCAGTGAGAGCCAAGCCGAGAAGTGTCCTGTCTATCGGACCGGACACTGGTTGCCATGAGGTCCGCAAAACAGCCCCCGGTCTGTTTGTTTTGATTTTGAACCAACTTTTTCGAATGATTTTTTTTCAAATAAGTCTAAGAATCAATCTTTTGACACCCAGTTCGGAAATAAAACATTTGCATGGAGTCTTTCTTAATTTTGGTGGGATCAGGCCGGTCCGTATCTGGAACGTTTGTGGCTGATTTGAGCGGTTGACAACGTGAAGTACTGTTTTGAAAGATTTTGTGTATAAAAAGACACATTTGTCATTCTTATTCAGGATTCGAGGTGTTCATGATTCAGTCGTGGCACTCGACCTGTAAAGAGGCTGGCAGTTTGCCGCTGAAACAGAAACAAATCGAGGACAAGATTGGCGACAAATGGACGGTTGGGTTGGGTCAGGGTCAGGGTACACTGTTTTTCACTACATTTTTCAGTTAATTTGCACTTAGAAGTTGGGTTCAATGGTGTAGCAGGGGTGGGGGGTCCCCCTAGGTACAGTAGTTAGATAGGTTGACGCTCCATCCTGGTACACTAGGTAGGTCGCCGCCCGGGGCTAGTTCAGTAAGTTGCGATTTTTGCCTCAGAATGGTATAAAATCGGTACTTTTCACTCCAAATAGGCGAAAAATCGCGCGCTACGCGCGAAATTAGCGTTTTAGAGTACATTTTCATCTAAATTTCGACCGAAGAAATTTTGTTCCCCCCTGGCTCGGCCGGTACAGTAGGTAGGTTGCCGCCCCACACTTAGTGGTACACAGTGTAGTTCCTGGTCCTGAGGGGGAACAGGCGGTACCCCCCTTTTTTTCGGAGCGGGAACAGACGTACCCACCTGGGGGGGGAGGGACCCGGAAGGGGGGGACCCAAATTTGGAGAAAAGTCATTTTTTGAGGTCGAAAATTTGGCTCATTTTTGCCCCTTTTTGGAAAAAATCTCAATAAAAAAGGTATTTTGGCGATTTTTGACGACATTGACCTAAAAATCACTCATTTTATGCCTAAAAATGCCTATTTTAGGCCAAAATTTGCCTATTTTAGGTAAAAATTGGGGGAGCAGACGTACCCGGAGGGGGAACAGTGGGGCAGGCGTACCATGGAGGGGGAACAGACGTACCCGAGGGGGGACCCCCCTCCCCCCCCAGGAACTACACTGGTGGTACAGTAGGTTGCCGCCCCGCCTGGGTAGCTACACCACTGGTTGGGTTCGTTGCGTGCACCTTGAATTTCCACGTTTGGAACAGAAAGCTGAGGTCTCTAGGCACACCTGCTTCAAAATTTGGACACGTGGCAAGTTGCACCTGATGATTTTGGTGATTGTGGTGAATATGACTCTTGAATGCAACCGTGCCTGAATGTTTGATTATGGCTGAATTGTCTTGTCGATGACGTAGTGCACCGATTCATATTATTACTTTTTGTGTTTGCGTTTTCAGGCCTTAACGCAGACTCAAAAGCAAAGCTACAAGCAACAGGCCAGAGAGCTGCTAGAATACAACAAGATCTGCAAATTGATCGATGAGCTCGATGAAGGTACTTGTTGAACCGGTCGTTGGCTATTTCTTGGTCGCGTCACTTTTTTGGTAATAATTACGCGTTTTTGTACTAGTGAAGTAGTTTACCACTGGTTTTTTACATGTCTGTCGCAACAAGATTCGCATTGCTTCATTCAGCCAATCCCGATGTGGGTCCGTTCCCAATGTGGTACGTTGACCGCACGTTCAAGCCGAAGAAGCAGCTAAAGGAGTCTGCCATAAAGCGACACGCCGAAGGGACCGCTGTCGGAGCGCCTCCGGGTGTGCTGCCGGTAAGCGATGATTCAACAAGAAAGATTGGGCCGAGGCCTCTAAATACTTGGTAATCGGATCGGTTTTGGTCACCAAGAGTTGTTGTGCCATGGTCGGGCGACAAACTACCAGTGCCAGATACAAGTCATTTTGATTGGTGACATCAGCTGTTGTCTGGGAACAGCCGTTATGTCGGTTGGGATTTGCTAACTCGTGGTGTCATGTTCGTAAATCTCGAATAATGCGGATTGGTGATCACAGCCGGACTTATAACCAGTTTGCTGCGAACCAGAATGTAACTTTTCTGAAATGTTGGTGATCCCAAAAGTCGCTTAATACACAATGGCAATGAAGATAGGCTGTTAGTCACATGATCAACACTTGTCCGATCCCACGCTGCTTTCCAGCGATTTGGTCAGCTAAACACAACTTTTTCCGAAAAAATATAGTTGATTGCAATGTACTTGCGTATTTTTCCGCAAAATATATTGAAAAAAAACCGTTTTTTTCTCGAAAAAAAAACGTTTTTTCCAAATATTTTTCCAGTACTTCAGGATACCCATGGTCCAAAAACGCCTATTTTGGAGGAAATTTTGTCGGGCAATGGTCTGAAACAGGCTAAAAATGCACTTGGAGATTAAAAACTGCTCATTTTGAACTGTTTAGGACCGATTTACAGTGGTTTTGACAACATCATTTCGGGACCTTGGAAAATTTCTCGAAAATTTTTGAAAAAAAAAACGTTTTTTTCAAAAGTTGCCACTTGGAAAAATTTCCCGAAAAATAAAAACGTATTTTTCCAGGCCTCGGAAAAAAACGGTTTTTTCGGTTTCTTTTTCGAAAAAAACGGTTTTTTTCCAGCCCGCAAGTATGGATTGCAACGTGTTTCAGTACTACAATCTGGAAACGGACGATGGTCGAGCGAAGTTCACTCGTTTCCGACAAAAAGTTCGCGACGCGGCTGCAAACGAGTTGGAATGGGTGATGCCGCAGAAAAAGAATAAGAAGCACAACGATCGCAGTGAGTTTCTTATGGTGGTTGTGATTATTATTTGTGGATTTGTGTTGGAAAAGTGTGTAGAGCTTCCCCTCATACCTGATCTCATGACCGGTTGTCTGCGCTGTTCAAGTTATGCGCCAATAAATTGCATTTCAAAAATATTTCATAGTCTTCATAATAGCAGCCGGGAGGAAAACGCCAACTCAAGCCTTGTGTCGTCCAGTAAATCGAACTTTCGTTGTGCGAAGAAATCAAATATGGCCATAGTCAGACAAATCACACTCACCGGTCATGATGGCAAAATTTGTGCAAGCGAAATGTGTTCAGGTCGAAAAAGTCGTTCGTCCGACAATGCGCACGAAGACAGTGCCAGTGCACCATCGATACCGAATGCCAGTGCGCATCAACAACAACAACATCGTATCGGCGTGCATGACGACGAAATGCTGCAATGGCTAGTGCAGGCGGAGGAGGACGAGGCGGAGGAACAGGCGTCAGTTTTTGGATTTGAATTGGCTTTGTCAGATTTCTGGCCAGTCCCCTGGGCTTCGAATTTGTGTCCAACGCATCATCATTGTTTCACAGTTGTGGTTGGCGATGGTATTGGATTAGTCTCACCAAAACCAAAAAGCTTTACAACAAAAGTGGCCAAAAAAGCGACCTAATTTCTCTGTCCGCAGTATGCGACTATTTTTAGGCCGAAAAAATGAATAAAAAAATATACTGGAAAGTAATTTGATCCATAATTTAAAGTTTATTGACAAATATAGCTGTTTATCATCTGAGAGGCGTGGAGACAAAATCCGTCACCAGATGATCGTATAGCCATATTGTTGCAGCAGTCGTGCCCCGCCGTCGCCGCAGCAGCACCAGCCGTGTGCCAGCGGTGACACAGCAGCCACAACATCGACGACATCCATCCAACATTCCGAGCGTGATTTGCTCGCACGATCCTTCTATCTGCTCGTGTCGCGGCCCGCCGCTCAGCCGGACTACAAGCCGTACGATCAGTGAGTCCATAGTTTGTTTCCTTGGCTGGTTTTTCGGGCATTCTCAATTTGTCACATGTTGGTTGCAAAAATTGCGGCACGAATCAGTGATGTGGTTGGGGGGTATGGGGGTATTACCCCCCCCCCAACTGCTAGGTAGCTTTCTTGCTCCGGTCACCAAGTAAAAAAAGTGTTGATTTTAGCGCCAAAATAACCATTTTATGGGCCAAAATGGTCAAATTCGTTTAAATTTGCTCACACGTGCATAAAAATACGCATTTTAAGGCTTATTTTAGCATAATTTCGACCAATTATTTACCCCTATTTTTGACTTCTTGACCAATACCACCCAAATCGGGGTACCCGGCTAGCTAGCTAGCTTTGCGCCGGAACCCTCCAGCTAGCTAGCTTTCTTGCTCGGACCAACTACATCACTGGCACAAATTGTCATCGAAATAACTGAAATACACGTAATAGTTCTTCCATTTTTTGACCAAACTTATCTGCTCTTGCAAAACTCATACTGCAATCAAATAGAATAACGTGGGGAAGCCAAATACATTGCATTAGCCTGTGCAATCCGATCTGTACTCTGGCTGATGAAAAATTCTTTTTGGTGAAACAACTGTGAAAAAAAATATTTCTTCAGACACTACACCAACATTCCATCCAACAACAATCGCGGCTGTGATCTCCGGGTGTCGATAGCTCCGGCCGAACTGTGTCTGGTCAAGTTCTCGTTGCGTGAAGGCATCAAAGCCGTCAGATACTGGACCGTTGATCGTACATCGGGTTCGTGCTCCGGGATTTTGCTTTTTTTCAAGCTTAATTTGGTGATTGTTGTTGTTGTTGTTGCGCAAGATCCTGGTGGTGATCCACCGTTTTGTTTGTTTTATTACATGCGCATAATTACAAGACCGCATGCGCACAAGACATGGAAAATAAATTCAAGAGAGGGTATGAACGTTGCGGGAATGAAAAATAAATAGAACACCAGGACAGGAAAGAGTGCACGAAATCACGGACAGACGGACACGGACAACATGCAATGCAATCAGAAGCTAAATGTACGCAGAGCCACAACAATGTACAACGGTGCAAAACCGGACGGTGCGTACACCGTCGAATGGCGATTATGCACTGCAACCATTTTCAGCCAAAAAAAACAAGCTTGGCGATCGTTCACGTATCAATCACGAACACTCTTACAGCCGTCGACAAATGTTTCGATGTTGTGCGTCGTCTGAATCGCGCGCTGAAGGCGCAGAACAAGCCGCATTACATACTGGTGCACACCGATCAATGGAACATCACCCAGGCCATTATGAATCACTGCAAGAGCGTGGTCGGCCAGAGTGGTGGTGAGTGACATGGCGTTTTTTGGCGTTTAGTGGGTTGTTTTTTTGGGATATTCGGACTTCAAAGTTTTGTGCTGATCTATTGGCAAAATCTTGAGTAATCTGTTTTCAAGCACCTTTGAATTGTGTTCACGCTTTAGTTCAAAAGTCTCCAACGTGAAAATCACATCTCCCTTAGCGTTCCAATTTTTGTGTTGACACCGACGCAAATCTGGCCATTTTGAACGTGTATGTAAAAATGCTCGAGTTCTGTGCTGTAAAAAACTCCAATACTCACTGCTGTTACTTTATTACCTGCGCACTCTGCACGCAACTCTGCCTGAATGGCAATAATTTCAAAATAAGCCGTACTCGGTTTCAGACTTGGACCTGAAACCAATCAAGATCGGTCATTTCATCTGCGTCGAAGATCTGACGTACGTCGTCACAAAGGTTGGTGAACGTGTGTTTTGTTTTTGTTGGATCCCAAACTATTTTGTTTCGCCCACTGTCTGTCACGTTTCTTTCGTATTGTATGACCCATGAACATTTCGACTGATTGCAACATGGTTGAAAGATCGTAGAACGTGGAGACTCTCGACTTGACACAGTGTTGAATTTGCGCGTTTATCCCAAATATGTTGTGGTATATCAACCGCTCTACAACATGTCGACGTTTCCGACATCGAATGTGATCCCGCATCAATTGCAGCTGCTCAATCCATCGCTGACCCTATCGCTCGGCGACATCTCCCACTTCGACCAATACCTCAAAGCCAACGTCCCGCCCGATCTACCGCGTGCCACGTGGCCGTGTGTGTGTCAGCGACAGCAACATGATTCGGTCGTCAAGGATGGATACTGCGCACTCGCATACGCCAAATTGATTCTGTGCGTTGATTTTGGAAATGTTGCCGTATGGGTTTGTTGCTCCAGCGCAAATAGTAACACTTTTAGGCCAATTGGACTTACCTACACTATTTTCTTTTCTGGTCACGTGACCATCTGATGTGTCGGGAAACCAAGCTATGTACGCAGATCAGAAGTTTCTTGTGAATTTTCGAACATGTTTCCGTTTTCATTATTTTTCATGTTAGTCTTCAAATTCGTGAACAAACACGCTCATGGTCGTTCATTTCAGATTCCGTGTTCTATCGTTCGTCCGTGATCAAGCCAGGGCGAAGTTTGCGCCGCATCTGATCGATCCGACGGTGATGCTCGAAAAGGTCAGTCTAATATTTACAATCAATTTTGCCATTTTATTTCACAAACGCGCATAAATAAATTAGGCGCACGCCGTTCCCATCAACGAACGTGCCGACAAGTCCAGCAGTCGATCGGGTGGTGCTGGTGTCGAGCGTCGAAAGAGGTAGGCTGCGTAGGGACTGTACCCTCCTTTTTATTGTTGAATCCCTCGGGATGACACCGCTGCCAGACCGGGTCTCGATAGTGTGAACTCTAACCAATTTCGTTCATAGCTCCCGTCGCCATCATCAATCGTTGCCGTGTATCGCTGAGCACGATGTGGCTGGGCCCAGCACCAGTGCCGAGTCGCCGCCACCGACCACAGCCACGGCTGCACCATTCCAAGCGCAGGTATTTGTTGCCAGGTTGTTGTTGACGCACGTCAGCGTCGTGACCATGGACGATCCCAAATGAATTGTGTGCAGAAATTTGCTAGCATGTGTTCCCAAGGTCACGTGGCCATGTGTGGCAGTCGTACTGACAATGGACCTGCTCTTCTTGAAAAGCAGGTCTCAGTGATCCATCAAAATTCATATGCAGTCGTCTCGTCTGAACTGTCCAGTGATGCGCAACTGGCATTACTTCCTACGATGTCGACGAAAATAATGACACATCACCGTTTTTACAGTATCCACCGCGTCGCGTGTACGAGTCGGACGCCATCCGTGCGAGCACCGGTTACGACCAAACATTGCGTCAGATCGATATCTACTCGGACATGTGCAGCATGTTGAACATCGATGCCACCGAGGTTGGTGCTGGACTTGTATTTTCACTTAACGGAAGAGAACGTGGGCTTGTGGATGACACAATTGCTCTGGTACTGATTGATTTTATCCACTGCATCTGCTCAATTCTAGCTTGAAGTCTACCGTTGCCCTTTTGATAATGTCATTCGGCGAACAAGGTGGAGCAGTGTGTTTAGGCATAAAACAACCGTCACATAGCATGATTCGCGCACACCATGGATTAGGTGTTTGTACCACTACTGGGTGTCACTACAAAGAGCGTTGACCGCAATAAAATAATACAAATGCAATACCACACGTCACAACTGCAGTTGACCAATTCGCCGAGTCAGTGTGGTCCGGACGAGGTGGAATGTAGCGTGGACCCGGATGGCGACGGTTATACGTCCGACGACTCGGTGATTCTGGCATTGACTGCGAAACAGAAGGAATACGTCGCGTACAAGGTGCGTGTGATTGATTTATGTTGTTCCTTGTTGTCATTCTGTTTGGCCACCGCAGCACCATACTTGGTGACCGGCTTTGATCATGTTGCCATTTTCCTCCATGGATAGCACTGACTTGGAGGTTGTTTGCACATAACTGAGCTGGTCTAGATCATAGTCGCACAAGTTATTCTCAAAATATCGTGAATGCAACAGGTCATCGGCTTTGCGAAAAGACCGGTGCGATCACCAAGTTTCATGTCGACAATGCATGCAGCATTGATTGTTCATATCCAATTTCTTTTCGATCCAAATTTCCAGTGCGGCGAACGATTCTGGCAGTGTCACTCGCGCCCGGCCACGCCCCAGTTCGACCCGGTGTGTTCGCAGATGAAGTCGGAGGAGGAGCGGGAGGATGGTGATGCCACTGCGCAGTCGGATACGGATAGTGAGGTGGGTCGGTGGAGGATCTCGTTTATTTTGTCCAGCTGATGCTCGAGAAGAAAGATATCAATCTTCGTGACACTCTATTTTCTGGTCTTGTCGAAATTACAACCGTCTATAAATTATGTGATACTTATGACATTCAAAATATCGTCACGGATCCTATCCCGAAGTAATTTGGTTTCTGAATGCGCAGCTAAACTGATAAATTGACGCATAATTAGGAATAAATACGCATATTCTCGGCTGGTACTTCACATTCGACACAGGTGATTGAGTTTTATCTGAGTGTTGTGACGACGCGCAGTGGTAACCATTGACCCCTTTCCCACACTCACAGTAATCACCGTGATGTTTCAGGCATCGAGCACGGCGACAGCTGGTGGCAACGCGATGCTGCCGTCAACATCTGGCGTTATGCCATCCTGCAGCAGGTTACGCGACAATCTTTTAGAATTGATTGCTATGCTTGGTGTTGGCCGGACGTGATCTGCCTTGTTCACGGGACTCTGGGTCACCAGTGTCTTTGGGATTTACTAACACTTCGATAAAAACATGAAAGATTCCGAAATCTAAACAATAAAATCACAGCAGTAACGCCATATGCCAGTCATCATCTCAGTGCTCAGCCAACGTTTTCTTTATTATTTTATTAGTTCACTGGTCGAATTATCGAAAAACGCCATTTCCCCGTCACAGGTCGCTGCCGGCCGAATCTGATCACGGCGGTGACGTATTCGATTCGTGCCATCATACCCAGTCGATGTGTGACGTGGACGACAGAGATGACGATTGGTGGTAGATTGTTTGGTAGCGATTTTGGGGTGATAATTGTAAAATGGTTGACGTAAGTCTGCCCGGTGCAGTTGTTGACGTAGCAGTAGACAATGTATGCCCGTAATGAATACCAGGTAAAACAGTTTAGCTTTTACTTGCGTCAACCAACTTCGGATGTGCGATTTGGGGCGTCGTTTGGGAATGCGCAGGCTACTCTTTTTGTGGTATGTACTTGCTGACATGAAAGTGTCGTAATATTAATTAATGTTCTCAAGCAGCGCCCATCTTCGGTGGAAGCGGAACAAAAGGCACATGACTAGTTCTTTCTAGGCTAGTTTGTGTGCCCACATACAACACCTAAACCTACATTACGGAATTACCTATTTTCGGGAATACACAAACCTTATGGAATTACCAACATTGGAATTTCGATGGTCACACAAACTAGTAAATTTTAGATTTTTGGGTTCGGTGAACGGAACTAAGTGAGATGATTGGTATTAGGGTTCCGTTTGCTCATACGAATTAATCGATGAAAACGTGTCGCATTTGTTTTTGTTGTGTAGGGCTTTGCTTGGCTGCTGTATTATAGTATTGCATTTAGAAGCGAGATTATCAGTTCTGGTCTGGGTTACAGTTTATAGTTCTCTTGTTGTGTTTTTATTTTTTTTTCACTGAAATGAATTTTTTACCTTACGGGTCGGTTTTTTTTTTGCGTTGAGGTTTTTGATTGTCCGGTTACCTTCCGTATTCTATTTTATGTATTGCATTCAGGTGATTTTGACTAGCTGTGCTGTTTTTTATGTGGCCTCGTTTCTTCTGTTTTTTCTTACCGATGATTTTTGCATCAAGAGTTTTGTGAGATCACTTATCCGTGTTTCGTTTCAGCAGTGAACTAACTGAATAAAGAGCGTACGTCTGGGCTGATGTCCTGTAATAAGTTTTATCACCTAATAATTTCAACACAATTAATAAATTTATGCAGATTTTTCAAACATCAAACCGGGTTAGGCTGCATATCACGCACAACAATTATTGAGAAACTCAACGAACACTGCACAGTGACTGTACAAATGCTTATTGCTTTCGATACACTGTATATTGCTCACAAAATTATAAACCTAAAAATCATTGCGAAAAAATGAAGAACAAAAACGCACACTATGATCCAATCTAAAAAGCAGTGTAAGTGATCTGAAAATAAATGAACACAAAAAAACCATAAAACTTAGACTAGAATAAACAGTTAAACGCGAAAATCGCAAAAATCACACCTAAAATTCACAATAAATAAATACGTTTTCGAAAAAAAGGGCGAATCAAGTGTTCAGGGCCTGGGCAGGACACGTTATACAGCTTGATAATCATTCCTGACGCTCTGCGGTGCATCTTGATAACCTCCTGTGAAAATGAAAGGTACAACTGCAAGACAACACCATTAGCCGGCATTGATTGAGTCTGGTTGTGGCATGGGTCGTGAACTGTTGTTGCCTCAAGGCGTGCACTTTGACCTCAATTGGACGGGCAGTGCCCCGGGTCATCGTCAGTACGTATGCTCCAAATGGCCACGAGATGATCCCCAAACTACCTACCGATACCCCGTATACCTAATACTCTACCACTCACCGGCTCGTGTCATAATATCATCAGGCACAGCGGACACAGTGACGGCGTCCGTAGCACCGTAACCTTGATGGTGTATACCAGCGGCAGCTGCGAAAAAAAATATTTTTGACTTTTTAAAGCTTTCCAAATCGATTCTGATTACCGGCTCTCTGCGCGAAGTCATCGTCCTGCATTGGCTCCTCTTCGGCGGGCGGCTCCGCCCATTCTTGTTGCTCGCCGGATGCAAAAATCTGGAGAAAAACATCGACTTTTTTCTAGTTTCACAAAATCTGCAAAAAAATCGACAAAATACCAACCCCATAAAATATAACACCGCAGAAGTGAATCAGACTGGCGAGTAGGAAGATCGACTGCCATCCACTGGCGCCCTGTCAAACGTAGAACAGATTTTTGAAAAGTTTTTGGCTTGGTAATAAAAATAATAATAATAATGACGGACATTTGTTAAAAACTCACATATTTTTCCCTCAGATTCTCTGTCACAACCGGACATATCATCCCGCTGAATGTTCCTACTCCGTTCGACATGCCCATCAGCAACGCGGCATAGCGTGGTGCTATGTCAAGGTGATTGACATTGAAGCCTGAATTGGCAAGGAAAGGTGACTCAATTTCTTGATCATTATGTTTTTGGGGCCATGTGGCGAACTGACGCATTCACACTGACGATGACCTGGTGCACCGCCCATCCACAAAAACAATTCGAAACTGGCCTACTGTATAACACGCTGCAGTATTAATTATACGGTGGTTTAAAAACATTTTCGCTGAACAACAGCTTCGTTTGGCAGACACGACAATGTTGAGGTGATGCACACTGCACAGTGACTATCTGGCTGACGAATTTTTCGTAAACACGATGGCCATGATAACTGCAACAGGTCAGAAGACCGGCTCAGTATTCCCCTTGCCAAATCAGGGTAAATCAATCATTATGACCAGAAATAGCGAATCCACTCGAGCCAACAGCGAGCACCAAACAGGTCATCACCATCGGTGTCGACGTTGAATAGGCGACGAACAGAAGAAAGAATGCCTCGCCGCCAAAGCCTGAAAATCAGATTTCCATTTTTTTCCATTTTTGTTGAGGTTCACTAATGTCAAAATTATTGCGACCAGTGCAAAAGCAAAAGTGTCAATGTGTATGAAACTCTCACCTCCACAATTGAATAGCTTTCGAACTTGTGTTGTGTTCAGTTTGCCAGTCTGTCTTAGATGATCCGCTAATTGGCCACCCACCAACACGAAAACGGCCATAACAGCATGGGGCAGGGCGGCCAGCCAACCACTCTGAAAGCGGTTAAATATTCCTCCATATTTTCACAAGTTCTTCATCGACAATTCAAACACTGAATGAACGATGTCACACTTTTGGGGACTGATCTCGTGGTCCGTTGTGGTTTCGTGATTTCGAGATTCATAACCAGAAACTTTTTAGAATCTCCCCTAATGTAAGTACCTCAGCCAATTCCATGTGCAGTCTTTCCTCCATAAACTTCAGCTGATGATTCAGCAACAGATAAAATGTCCAACTGCGCGCGAAATTCGCGACGATGATCGCCCAGACTGGCTTGGACGTGAGAATGGCTTTCCAGGGGATGTTGGTCAACTGAAATTCATATGCGACGGTGTGTCTTCGAGAAGCACTTTGACTGGGACCCATGATGCGCATGATAACCAGGGTCCAAGCGACCATAATCACTTAAATCACAAATGTGCGTTTTCGGTGCCCGTTTCGCCATGTGGTCGCAGACGGGACTTGGTGGATAAGAAGAATGCACAAAATAGACACTGGATTCCAAAAAGACTTATTGCCAAGCTTGGGCAAGTTTTAATGACTGGCGCCTTTTCTCGCCCAGATGACGTTTGCATGAACGTTACCATATTGAAGTTCTCATCAACTTCTTTGTGAAACACCTGCATCACCTTCCACTTCATTGCAACATCATTTTAATATGGACGAAGCAAGCACACGAGGCTGAAGAGCGCCCTGTGCACCATCACCCACTTTGGTCTGCACATTGGAGGTCTTTCCCAGCGACGATTCAATGTGTTTGCGTTCTTCGTCGTCGATCGTGGGATGCGTGCTCGGACGTTCGAACACCAATGAAAACCAGATGATCGTCCACAGAATGCCGCAAACACCTGTATAAGTGAAAGGCGATTTTTAGGGTTATGCTGTTGCTGTCAACACAACCGCCTGTGATTCGTGCAAACGTGTTTCAGTTGGCTGGTTTTGTATGGATATGGACATAGAAAGCGGCCCCAACTGATTACAAGGCTGCTACAAATGCACTTGATAGTGAAAACCAGTACGTTGACGACAGCAGATACATAGGTATCCTGCGTGAGCCAACAATCGGAGTCAACTACTCCACAATAAGCCATGTATTGCTGTCGGCTTTGTGGTCTGGATAAGAATGGCCACCATGACCTGCGTGACCGCAATGCGCCAGCGATGGGCATGATAACAAACTTTGGCTGTCTCTCTGATCTTCTCATGAGGTTCAAGATTGAGGCAGACTGCTGCACATGAATCTGCACCTATGTAATCAAGGCGTCATTGTCACTTAGAGCTGGTACGAATAGGTTACCTAATAGTATACGCACATACATCCGTGCGTATGCCTTTCCCCTGAAACCAATTTCAGGGGCTGACTGAACTCAATTTCTGGAACGTGTGTTTCAAAATTCCTATAAAAGCCCAAGCCTCACCATAAAAATAAAAGGGCGATTGCCACCCAGTCAGCGTGACCAAGGTGGCCGACAGAGGCAGACCCACGACGGCGCCGGCGTAGGAGCCAGTGAACGCTGTTGTCGCCAGTTTACTGCGCTCAAGTGGCGGCGCCCAATAACGCCACACACCATGCATCGCTGGGTAACTCACACCCTGTAATATAGTGAAACATCACGTTTGTGAGTGTGACAGGTGTTGATATCTGTTTGTGTCCAGAAGGTATCATTTTGCAGAATTTTCCGTGACCGAGGCGCCGGTGGCCCATGATAACAGCGAGGACAAAGTTTGGCAGGTTTTTTGGATTGCCTGACTATCTGTTTCATTCGCACTGACGATGACCTGGTGCATTGCCTGTCTGTGAACACAATCGAAAAAAGGAGACCCAAAATCACGCTGCACAACTACATGTACATAGTTGAAAATTTAGTGCCTCACAAAGCCACGTGGCATTGGTCAAGTGTAGGTTTTCTGGTGCAAATGGGTGACTGTTTTGGTGTGTGTAAAAACCATGTAAAAACATCAGCTGATGCGCACCACTGAGAAAACATGTGCACATACTAGCAGATTGACTCGTGTTCTTCAGGGCGGCGTATGAGCATGAAAACATTTTATTCCCCGCAACCTTGGTGCTTTTCCTGTTGCTGGGCCACAAGCTTACCGTAACCGAACATATGGAACGTACGTATATAGTACCGTATACCTGTACGACTCCCTGTGCTATCTGCACAACAATAACGGACATGATGTTGTTTTTGATGGCGATTGGCATGAACAGATTTAGGACACAAGCCGAGCCCAGCGCTGCGCCGAATAATCTTGAAAAAATATTTGTTTTTCCAAAAATTTTGTTTGTTACCATTTTTTACCCAAACCTACTTGTTCGGTGCCCATTTGGCCGCGAGAAATCCGCCAGGCAGCTGCGTGACGATGTAGCCGTAGAAGAACGCGCCTTCCATTATGCCTTTCTGGTCGGGCGACCAGTCTTTAATGTGTTTCTAGAAAAAATTGCAGTTTTTCAATAAAGGTCCATTTTTCAGTGGGTAGGGTATAGTGTACCCTTTCTTGGCAGTGAACGAAACAAGAATGATCGAAGTCCCGAATGATCATGCAACGTGACTCACGAAACAATAAATTTGTCCGTGACGTGTCAAATTTGCTGTTGTCAGTAACTTACGCGAGCATCACACCAGCTCGTGTTTGCATTTTATAGGTCATCTGGTGCATTCGCACCGACCACGACCTGGCCTGTGAAGACTGGTCGAAACGGGCAGCCAAAAAAATCACGCTGCATAATATAAAGATTTTCACGTCCGAATTCCCGAACTCACATGGAACACCCCGCTCGAATCGGTCCAATTCGACGTCAAATGGGCGCGAGCGGCGCCGAAATTCGTGCGAATGCCAAACACTATGATGAAACCGATATTGGCCAAGATGGCAAGCTGCCAACGTTTACGACATTGACAGCAGATCATTGAATCTAGCGTCTGCAAAGTGGAGAGATCACCGTGAAGTGAAGCGCCCATGCATACAAACTTATGGCCGCCACTGTGCGGTTCAAGTTCCTTGACGTGTCAGGCCCATACAGTTACAGACCATCTTTGTTATCATGCCCATATTTGTAAGACAGATAATCTGATGTTGTATTGCACACAGCTAATGGTTCGGTTCTTCATGTGTGGTATTCCCAGGTCAAAGATTCAAAAATTGTGCGAACACACGCACATTGCCAATCTACACGTACAGTTACGTCAAGTTCCACTTTGCTACATGTCATGAATCTCCAAGAAAAAAGACAAAACTAGCCGTGATCAGATACCACAACGAACAAAACGCACCGTCAATATCCTATTCCTATACGCTCCGAGTGCCCCACCCCCGCCGGGCTCATACGAATAGATGTTCGACATGCGACGGGCCTGGTCACGAAGTTCTTTCTCCACTTCGTCATCATTCTCTTCGTGGAACGCTTGATGCCCTCCTCCGCCGTAATCTGCTGCTCCTCCGCCGCCACCTCCCCCTCCGCCACTGGTGGCTGACTTGAACCTGGAATTTTAATATGATGTCAGTCAGTTTTGTCTGTCGGCATTGTCAGACATTTCACGCCCCATGCTGCAATTCAGCGCGCGTATGTCAATCAGGACCTTCTGCACTTCAGAAAGGTATAGGGTTGCATCACGAGCCAGGTTTTGAGCCTTGAGGCGGCTTAGTGTGATGTCGGTGGTGGTGTCCAACTCGGTCATCGTACAGTACAGAGACCTGTCCGATTACAAAGTTTTTTCTTATCAGTCATACTGGTCAATAGGACACGAACAACAGCCATTCGGACCAAGTGTTTAGGGACATCGAGTACGTGCATGTACAGTACTGGTGGTCAATCAGCTTTCAAAGGATGCAAAGCTGTCACAAAACTTTTTAGCAATAAATCTGGAAAAAAAGGGTTGTATCTGATGAGTAATTATCCCAAATAATAAAAAATCACGATAAATTTGTCACAAACTTGTCTTTCAACGGATCCTTGTAGTAGTTTGCAGCAGCCCGCGAAGTGTCCACTATGCGATCCTTAGCTGTTTTCAATTTGTACAGCGCTTCCATTATTTGCTATCAATTTTAGGGATTCTTGCTTTGGAGAAATTTCATTCTCGTATGATCCTAATTTATGTTAGATCGATTTATTTTCAAATATCGGTCCTATTTCTGCAAGACGCACGACGTACATTATGTTCATAATTCGTAGTACGGCACACAATGCGTGTGGCAATTATACTTTAGTTTCGATTCTATCAACAGAGCAGTTGATGTCTAATGAACTTTAATTAATAATAATTCAAAAACAAACTGCACTGCCAACTAAACCCAATAAAACACAATTACAGTCACTGCTTGCAAACAAACACGAGCAAACTTGATATCAACTCCATTCACAGAATTGATCGTATCGCATAGTGAGTGAGTGTATAATAACATGGGATATGGTCCCGGCCTTTTTTAGCCATCATCCAACAGCCTACAAGCCAGTTTGGTTATCTAATCTGATCGGTGACACCGTTTATTTGGTACCCTTTCGGAAAGTGGTGGCAGCGAGCCCACAGAGGCCCCAACAAGGGACCCGAAAAACCCCCGCATGGTCCACTGTCCTGTCTGTCATGAACCACAGATGACTTCAAAACCTGATGCGACCAAACCAGCAGTCAAAGGGACATATCAGGTGACGCTGCCGGTAGGTATATGTCGGTACCTATAGTATAAGGTCCACCCGGGGGCACTAGCTATTAAGCACGACCATAAAGCCAACAGGTTATGCTCGCCGACTCACTACATACACCCACTTGATTGCTGAGGTTTTCGATTGGGAGCCCTGGTTTCAGGTTTGACCTGATCAAGCATGTGTGTGTATGTAGTTGACTCTGGATGACAAAGGACGATGTATCAGACTTTGGTCCAAACGGGTACCCAAACGGAAATCTCAGGGACCCCTTGTGTCATCAACCGTGAGTCCCAACTTTGCATGATATGTACACATACAGTTCTAGCTGCTATGGTCGGTACCGGTTGCTTTATAGACGTGGTCCGATGGTTCTGGTATCTGCAGTACCTAAAAGAGGATTCACCCCGAAGCCAACTTAGTGCCTGTCTGTAAGCCGTAACGCTTCCTCACGTGCATATTATGATTATCAAACATGATTATTAAGCTCAGATGAGCGTAAAGCACAGGTAACGTTTGTGGCGCGACATTATGGGCATTTTTAGTGCCACATGTACAGACCTCCATGCAAAGCTCTGCAGGTGCGCGTATACAAACCAGTCGATAGTGAAGAGGGCCTTGCTACCCAGGCATATTCACACTCACACATTTAAACGGCTTTTCTGATGTTATAGCCTAAATGTGATCGTTACGACTAATTGGTCCCGCTACAATGTTATGTATCTGCCGTACAATCGTAGAAGCCCAGTGCGTGATAAAAATCGGCTGCCAGGGAACGCTGAGAGAAGCACATTATTTATGGAACTTTCGCAATCAAGGTGGTACATTAACCCAGACACGTGAAGCTCGACAACAAACTTAATGTGGGTGGACACGTATAATTGACAATTAGGGCTTATTGTGGATTGGTTGATGTCATTAAGAACATTTGGAACCGCTAAAAGATCGATTCTGTGTGTGTGTCGGGTACGAATGTATCTCCGTTAACCACTTTACAACTGGCCATAGGTAGTTATAGTCATGCACACACATAACTTTGTACTACCAATGCTGGATATAATGTTATAACCAGGCTATAACAGGTCACAGACATCCTCAAAATAATCATGTAATCAAAGGAAAGTGCGAATTGGCGCATCGGATCACGTACATCATGTGACGTCCGACCTACATATGTAGGTAAATGCAACCTGAAGCACTGTAGCTCAACCGCATTTGACGGACGAGGTTGCTCGGAAAGAAATTAGTTTTAGGACCTTAATCTATAAATCTGATTATCTACCGCAGAGTTTTCGCCAACAACAACACAACCCTCCCCAAATTGCTGCATGGAATGCTGCACGATATTCAAACTAAAACCAGTTAAGTCAAAAATCACAACAGTGCTGTTGCAGTTCTTTTTCTGGTGCCCAAGTAAAAGCGTTCGTGACCGACAATTTGGGAACTTGTTTGCCTGTATGGTGAATACTATTTTTTGAGACGGGCAAAAACCACGGTTCCAATCCTGTCACAAAAGCGAAGCCAATCTGTGGCTGATATGTGTAGAATCAGTTTGTCACCTAACCAGACCCGCCCACGCAACACACAACTGGTCATAGATCAATGGCAGCCATAGTAGTAATATCGTAATGGACTCACAGTCACAAAAAACTGAGTCGCCATTTTTTTGGGAGTCGGTGCGAACCGACACCAAAGGACTCATTGGCTGCACCCTACATACATACCTGATTCTCCTCGACAGTTTTATGCTATTGCTACGGAGAAACATCATTACCTTGAAAATGTATACTACAATCTGTTCCTGCCGAATATGTACCTGAGATTAAATCGCGAGTCTACAAAATCCAACACAATAAAATACCATAGTACCAGGTTCGCGCGTTTTTGACATAAAACGTCATACACGTCAATTTCTTAGGACGGAAATGGACGCTGTGGTGTCCGTGATTAGTTTGCTGCTGCCCGCAGCCCACCTTGACTTGGTAACGCACGCAAATATACACTCAGGCCGCAAACGCGTATAATCTGGTTTGAGGTAATCCAAACTGAGTAATTGTAATTCTCAAGATTACAAGAGTACACGTCAAACAAGCACGTGCCACAAGGTTCCATCTCGAGCGAGCATCTGAGCTCGTTCTTTGACAACAGGCGAAGAATACCCATTTTCACGTCTTTTGCCCTGTTCGGCCCTGCTCCTGTCACTAAGGTGGTGGGCGCAAAGTCGCCACGCTCGTATGCATGTGTCATGATCAATTTGGGTCTTGCTGTGACCAACCAACACCTCGCATGTGCTCTGCGGCTGTCATATGGACAGTTTGTTGTTGTATGCCGGGGGTTACGGTAGGGCATCGGGTCTTAGGACAACAAACTGATTGCCTGATGTTTCACGGCGAGTATAGATTATCGGAGTTTGGGTGCGTGTTGTTGGTTGTCAGTTTCGCTCACGGGCTGGCCGGCGGTGCATCAGGTCATCGTCAGTGCGAACGTATCAGATGGCCACTGATATTGGATGCTTTCAAAAAGCCGCAAGCTTGAACCACATAGTAGTATTTCGTCCCATGCTCTCACATCCGACCCGTTTACTTTATTAATCTATGTATCTGCCACCTGAGCTGGCTAGCCAGTAGCTTAACAGCTGCTGCAAGAGCGAGTTGATAAAATAAGGTATACACACCACACAGCAGGCGCACAGAGGCGAGGCATGAGCATAAGTCAGTCGGTCCTGCCTGTTTGTCGGTCCAGTGTCGCCCTCTAAGAGCGGCCAGCCAGCTGTCAAATATGCGAGGTACTATATAGCGCCGGACGCGCACCTTTTATTGAAAGTTCTCTTACCTTAATACATTCAGTGCAGTGTGCACTTGACATATTCCATGGTATAGGTGTACTAGTGCTTGATGTAGAAATTTTGGGTACCAACATTTCGCATAAAGATTCACGGTTCCCGTTAAGACTTTTTTGACGGGCACCAAACCTCAAAAGGTGCAGGGAACAGTCAAAAATTGCAGGAAGCAGTCTTCGCCCATTCATATCCCGTCGCCACACCTTGCGCGTTGTTGTGAACAAGCCCAAAGTTCAAGGTTTCAACCTTGCTAAAGTTTGCGCACATTATACTGCACATGAGCACACAAAGCATAATCTTAAACAGAACTCAGCTGATTTGTGGCACTTTAGTGCCTTGACGGGGAGGCGCGATAAGATCTCAAACTCGGACCTGACCTCTGAGCTGCACAAAAGTGCCCACCCGTCGGCTAATTTCGTGAATCGAAAATGACGCGTTGAAATCTGTGCAGCACAACGGGATGATGGGAGCAGTTTGCGGTTCCCGTTATGTAGGACTTCAGATATGCATAACCTACCGACAGTACATGCACCTATAGGTACCCAAAGCCCAAGTAATAAAGCAAATACGAGGTTCGTAAAATGTCTGAATGAACTTGAAAAATACACGGACAACTTTCTGTTTCCAACAAAACGCGAGGCCGTGTGGGCTGCGCCAGAACCTAAGCTAAACTGTCGGAATATTGTATTCAGCGCTCCTTGCTGTTTCTGTTGTTGTGAGCCAACATTATTTTGCCACAATATCCGCGCACTTACTTGAGCTCATAAAGTCATTGACAAGTTGTATATACTTTCTCCCTGTGATGCGCCAAAGCCATGAACAAATTTGTGTGGCTTGATAAAACATTCATTGAATTCAATGAGAAAGCTGGGGTACAGATGTCGCTTTTCCTTCTTCGTGTTATGTTGGCTTCGTGTGGCATTTTTCAATTTTAGAAAAGGTTTATTCCAGATGTCGGTCCTCAAATGTTTACACACGACTTTATTAAAAATGATTTTAATAAATGGCATTGGCACACTGGAAACCAATTTTTATGATAAACCGGGAATGCACACACTTGATGAAGTACCGGGCCTGTCGGTTTCATTTAAAGTTCGAAGAAATTACACGTATCCGTAACATATCGTAATCATAAAAACATAAAAATGAAACATTCACGTGAAAACTTAACCAACACCAATAATTTGAATCAAATTTGAAAGAAATTACTGCATTTTAATATGCAGGGAATTCCGAATCGCATCACGTAACAAGAAAACAGCGAAGTTACTGAAAAATTGGTCAAAACACAAAAAAAACACAAAATTCCTGAAAAAAATTTAATCGTTGGCACTGGCATAAGGACGATCACGAAAACACTCCCATCGCCAGTTTATGCGTCCAAGTGAGCATGCGCGGTATATAAGCGTCAGTGCTATCGAATACCACATCCTCCACGTCCTGGCTGGTTGATGTTTCGCCCCATGGATTAACGACAAAATTGAGAGCTCGTTGAAACATCATGTAAACATCAGCGATCATTGTTTGCAGTGCGTGATCCTCAAAGGCAGCGAAACACGAACAGTGCACGTTGTTGGCTAGAAGGGTGCCTTCGTCCGTCACGGGACTGATCGCGCCACGGCGTTTTGACGCTGATATCTGAAAATAAATCTATAGTATTTTTCTTTTGTCATGGTAACAGTAAAGTGAGCGTCGAAAAACGAAAAATTTGTCAAGCAACCTTGGGTAGGTTGGCCGGTGTCGGGTTGCGTCAGTTCCGTGAATTCAGAATTCATTTCGAGAGTCATAGAAGTACATAACCAATTTCAACCGAAGTAAAAGCTGTTTATCAGCTGTCATAAAACCACCGTTACGCTCGTCAAGCTTAGGATCAGTAAAGACGCTAACATTGGTGACATTGCTTATGTTCAAAAAGTCTCGCGACCAAGGTTCAAGGTAAGTGAGAGTGATCCTTCCACGAAGTCTGATTCTGTCATTGTCCAAGGAGACAACAACCATCCCAAATCAGTATGTGTGAAACATCACCTTGACAATCCTGTCCATATGCACGTGTCCGTCGACATTCACCAACACACAATCGCCCACCCTCGCCCTTCTCGCGTACTGGGCTGAGTCGGTGATTTCATCTAATTCCATCATATCGAACGTATCGGCTTCACATCTTCGAATTCGAGGCAACAAATGCGCCTGACTGATTGTGAGCGTGCGACCTGGAGTGGAAGTATGGGCTTATAATGCTGCGGTCAAATCAAAGTCGTTAATTAATGACATGTATACATATTTATCCGCTCATTTGGCGCTCAGGTACTATTGCTTGATCTGACGACAGCATCTGACGATATGACATGGCCGAACGAAGTAACGTTTTCGACAGATCTGTCTGTTTGTGGACAGGAAACAAGACGCTTGTGTCAAAGATGCGGTTACCAGATACGATCGGACCAAATCTGGGCTTTGGTCGAAGGATCGTTGATTGAAGGACGGATGTTTAGAGGCATACCGAGGCCACCACCAGAACTACAATCACCGATCAATTTCAAACAACGTAAAAGGCCAGCCAGCAATGTCAAAGAATGCTTGAAAGTAGTATCATTATAATGGTAAAAAGTAATGCGATCAAAAACACGTACCCAATGATCCATCACCGCAACATTAATACTGGTGCGGGGGAACTTGTAATGTTTTATTTTCTGAAGGCAAGCATGCATACCAGATTGCAACTCCAACTTCATGTACGTGTGCGTCAGATGTCGGTCGTGGTGATAAAAGGCAATAATCGGACGGTACTCGATCTTGTCGAAATCCACAGCGACCAGAATCTGATATTTTCGGCTTGTTTTCGGACTATTTTCGAGGTGAAGACAAACAATAAAGGTATTTGTCTGAGCGCTCATGCTCAAGGTTGGAGGCATGTGGCCATCTCGTGCACTCGCACTGACGATGACCTGCTGCACCACTTCTATGCCAAAAGGAACTGACGGTGACCTGATACACCACTTGTGCGTGAGTGAGTGAGCACCAGGGGTACCCAAACAAACACTGGCCGACAAAGCGAGTGAGTTCCTTAAAAACTCAAACATCCAACAACACAACCAAGCACCAACTTTATCCCCAATCTTCAATCGTTCCATCGTCGCAGTGCCGTTTACCGTCTGCACGGTCGAATCAGCCGGGAAGCACAACAGATCCTCGCCGAAGAACGGGAAGAAACTATTGGTTCCGGTCGTCGTTCCGGTTCCGGTAGAAGTAGTTCCGGTGCCAGAACTCGAACTTGAGGTGCCGGCATTCGCTGGATCAACCGGGTCGTTGGGCAGCTGAATCGCGAAAACGGTGCCAGCGGGCATGACGTCGGGTATCTGCTCCTCTTCTGAGCTTCCCTGCGATCCAGTCCGCGATCCTCCCCCTGCATTGTTGTTGTTGTTGTTGTTGTTGTTGTTGTTATCATTATTTGCTCCCCCTCCTTGCCCTCCAGCGTTATTCGTCAGCGGGTTCGTATTCTCGTTACTGTTGGGGTTGACTTGTGTTTCGGCGCTCTGAAATAAGAAGGGGATTCCGTTAGATACGCTGGTGGAAATCGAGTTATTGGTCACTGGGTCATTTCATGCGAATTCCTTTATGATTACGCAAGTGATTGCCGGCTGATGTTTCGTACACAAGCACTACATCCCCAAAAATTGAAAAGTAGGGGCCACGGGAAACATTGGCACATAAATAAATCAAACCAACAACCCCCACTTCTTACCCCTTGCGTCTCACCCGATCCATGGGGTGGTGGTGGAGCGTTGAGCGCCGGGTCTGGAAACAATCCAAGGAGCGTTTGGAATATGGATGCCACTTTTGGTAAAAAAAGAACTTAATGAAATGCTCGTCATTTTGTTTACTGTGAATGTGAGACACAAAACAGTTTATTGAGGAAAAATAATGCTCTTCCGTTGTTATGGGACAGTCAAGTAAACACAATTTGGACAAAATGACTACATAGAGACTCTTTAATATACATACATATAAACTGTCATGATGTCGCATAACACTGACGAGAACAATATTATTTCAGACACATAAATTGCACAAAAAACTCATGTATGCATCATCATGCAAAGATCATGCACGTGAAAACACTCAACGAAGAACACTATCGAAAATTTCCTCGAAAACACAAAATGCTAAAGTTCAAAAAAACAATACATGCAATCACAAAATCTATGCCGATTTCAAAAATCGAACACCATTTCGCACACAGTTTTCCACTTTCCCGCCTTCAGATCTTGTCGCGTGATGAACGGACCAGTGTGCCGTCGGGGGTTCCACTCAAGTGAACCTAAAATGTGGACATAGGAAACGTGGACAGACGCCAAAGTGGAAAATGGAAATCTGTGTGTGACTCGGTTGAATAGGATAGATGAAAGGATTTGACTGATTGTAAAATGGTTGACACATGTCGTTCCACAACATCCTTGACGCACACCACCATTTTTTCAATGAGACCGACTGCCAGAATGTGCTACGTACATAGGCTTTAGTGGAGGGCTATGCGTTGTGCGTCAAAGCATATTTTACTCAACTTCGTGCAACGATGTGCGTCAACCATATTATAATAAGCCATGTGTCTGGAACAAACAAATTCTACCATTTCCATGCAAATTGACCAGATTGGCTATCAAGACAAAACTACCCTACTGGCAGGATTTCATGCGGACACCAAACAAGTGACTTCATATCCGTGCACCGGAACAAAACGAAGAACTCTAACAAAATTGCTTTTCTGGCACCTATACCTTGTCGAAAGTTACACCTGGCCCTGACGGGGTCCAAAAATGAGAAGTGTGACATCCGATACATCAATAATACGGTACTATTCATGTCCAGTATATTTGGACTGCGTCGATCTCTAAGACCGAACTTGTCGCGATGTCAATTTCATACTCTTGGTGATCAGGTCGGACAAGATCAGACCAGCCTTTAGTCACGTGATTTTTTTATTTAAGGTCATGCAGAAATGTTTTTACAAATGCCGCTAATTTCGACCAGTTACACAACAGTTGTACATTTTAGGTGTGTGAACGACTTCTACTCTTGTCGAATTTAGATAGAGCATCATTAACTTTAATTATTGCCATAATTCAAAAAAGTTACGTGACCAAGACAGTTCCCGTCAGATCCGATCCGATCTCCAACCTTGATATTATCTGTATAATCGGTATCATAATTTATATTATGCATAAAGTAGCACTCACCGTCCGTGATCGTGAACTCACCACCATGCGCCCTAGTGGGTCGTGGCGGTAACTGTTCTGGCCTACGTAGCCCCTGGTGTTCGCGGGACGTACGATAGTCACACGTGGGACGACAGATGGTCACGTTGTAGCCTCGACTGTAAATTTAAGTTGTTTGTCGATCTTTGAATTTTTTTATACAGGTTTGGTTCTTGCAATTCAGTCTTGTAACCGCTTGGATGAACTGTGAAAAGTTACAGTAAGTGGGTTTCGTTTCAGTTTACGCACTGATGGTGATAAACTAGTGCTTCATGTATTTGCACCGCACTGAACAGCAAAATCAAACAAAAATTTGTACCCACTTTGTGTTGATAATGGATTTAACGATTAGCTTCACCGGCGTTCGTTCGAGTAATCTGTACAATTGCAGTCTGAATTTGGGATCTTCAAATTCTTCGCTCACGTCACTCTGCGATGAGCCGAGGCCTGTACGCGTTTATAGTTAGGATATTCCTTGCATTAATTTGAAATATGCAATAACACAATAAAAATTTCAAATTAAAAAATATTATTCCGGACCATCGAATTCCCGTCCATTCTTTCTGAGTTGATGAATAAAGCAATTGTTGTCGATGTGCTCGGGCACTTCTGGCACGTACGCGCAGCATCGGTGCGACACACTGGAATAGGCGGAATGTGACTGGTGGTCGAATATTTGCAATTCATAGCAAAGAAGGTTCAGTATTTTCTTGTCTAGCCAATTACTGTTTTTTTTAATTCGACCCATTAAGATACCGAAATGGGCAACGGTTCTATCACTACGCATTCGAATTGAATTTGGCACGGATATGATGACGGTGAAGAAACAACTTTGACACTGGTCGAAATTAGTTAACGTAGCGAACATAGAAGAATCCACCGACACCGACCCGTATACACCGTTCCGTTTTCAACAACGAACGACGCCTGGTCAGGCTGATGTTTCACAACATCAAGCTATACCAACACCACTTACGGCTCCATATCGCTGTCCTGTCTGACCGATGCCACAAAATACCGTCGCCCGCCGCAATGTGCTTTGTTGTAGTGATAAGAGCAGGCCTGAAGAGACTGACAGTCTTGAAAAACCACAAATTTGTATGTGAGTTATCGGATTGGTCCAGATCGGATTTTTGTCGGACTGTTGAAATCTTTCAGACAAGATGTATTTTTAGAAGTTTACTGTCCTCCATCAGCATAAAACAAAGAAGTTTGCTATGTATAACTGCAGGGATATAACAATGTAAAAGAGCACTGGATGGATTCAAAACCTTACGTAACCAAGACAGCTGATAGCGTACGATCCAATCATCAAGTTTCGTATCGATTGACTGCCAGGCACATTCCGTGGTGTGCTTGGCCAACTCTATTCCGAATGTTACACCCTATTACCTGAAAACCCAAAAAACCACCCCACATTAACTCACCACATCCACATCACAGATTTGTGCTGGCGCACAATGCATCCTCAGCGAATCTGGGTTGAGCCCTTGCACGATCAGGAACTGGTTACCCGGACAATCATAAGTGAGGGCCCTGACTAGGCCAAGGGGTAGGCTTAGGCACAGAAACAGTTTGACGAGTGGAAATGTCATTTTGAACTTCCGTTCGACTGGAGATTCGGAGTGAAAAGGGTTGGTTTGTATTTGGAATGATTTATTTTTTTTTGAAGTCAGCAGATTGTAACGGTTGTGCTTCACATGATGCGGAATTGCCTCAGGCGCGGGTCTGGGATTGAGGTTATTTGAAAAAAAAAACAATAGCACGGTGAGAATTGGGCAAATTTGTCTGAAATATTCGCAACTGGTTTTGCAAAGTACGCCACAAACACGCGTATGAATAGGCACTGAAATTAAGACACTACACTTCTGTCAATGTCAAAGTCACATAACCATCACTTAAACTTTGCGATGTAATCAATTGGCATCTATTACGAAAATGACGGAACTAGAAGGAAGAAATGCTGGGGTGAATTATTTGTGACATCAAAAAGTTCCATTTCCAGTTCTATTTTGTAAAAGATTTCAAACACAAAACCGAAACAATGTCAAGAATTTATCTACGAAAGAGTGGGTGTACCATAACAATAGACCGTAAACATTGCGCGGGCATGAGAATTTGCTCCATTATTCTCACGGCACAAGCGGACTTCACATACAGTATTAGAACAACAAGAACACGAATATTGGAACAAAAGGTCCAGGAAGAAATTTTGTGAAAACGCGTGCATACCCTACAGAATTTTATACAACGCAAACACGAGTGACCTAAATTACCGGCAATTTTCACGTGTGCGTGACTTTGAAATTCATCTGTCTCAATATTATTATAATCCAAGGCGTGTAAATTCACCCCGATAAACATTTCAATTTGAGCGGTTTGCTAAACAGTGCGCCCGAGCATCAGTTGCAATACCTATATCTGACATTTCGCACGAACCAACAAAATAGTCTTCAATAAAAAATCCGGTGTTTGCAATTTTTGTTGATAAACCAATAAAACAGAAACCAATGTCTTCTTTTGTTTGCCGGAGGCGTAAGGCATGAAAAACTACATGTGAATGTCGAATGGATTGAAATAACAGTTGCACAAAGAATTGTTTTTCACGACCACAGTATCGTGAACACCACACTTTTTTGAGCAGAATAAAATGTTGAACAGAGTAGAATGTTGGAACTAACAAACTTTGTTTTGATTGCCAGTTTTCGAGTTTATTATTTAAAAGCGGGTTCTGATCTGAAATATACATATGTACCATAACAGAAGAAATCAACGACAGACAATAAACAGGATCTGCGAACTGTTGTCCGTAAAGGGTTACCGACTGCAGCAAAATGACTGTATTGGGAGCAATGTCTCTGGTTTTTTCATGTTTTGTTCGTTTGTACGAAATTGAAGTTTGTAAAAAAATTGGATATGGTGCTATGGCCCGTATTAAACAAAGACCACAAACACAATTACCGTTGTTTAACATGAACAAATGAACAGCGCTATGATTATAGTTGTCTGACCGGATCGTAAAAGTTCAGCAGGACCCTTTGTACCCCTCCGTAAAAAACGTTGAAACAATCACACAGGACCACATCTATCTCTAAACAACACAGGAGTTTTCACTCTACGGACCCTGCACGTTTGTGCGAAATCAAAACTTCCGAATATCGCTTTTCAAAAATCCAAACCCAGGAAACTACATCTCTTCACCTTTAATGAATAGAAACTTGAATGAGATTTTCGGTTTCAGGTAATTTTTATTTGCCTTTGATCTTATAAATGTGGGATGGGGCACATATCAAGAAACCCCAGTTTCTGCCCGTTAACTGTTGTTACAAAAACTGATTTTAAACATCAATTGACAGTATCTGACTTTACCATACGCAGCCTAAATGGGGGTGCTAAAATTACGCTCGTGTTTTTGTTTGATGCACCCCAGATAAATAAATTAAAAAAATCATCACCATGTACAATTTATACGAGCGTCACTTTAGCAGATCTGACGTTTTGACTAAACTCTCCGTTACGCAAATCACGGTGCTGATATGCACAGCGATAAAGATCAAACAATTAAAAACATTTGATTTTTGGTTGGTTCGATTGCACACTGAGTTGTTTGTTGCTGATCAAATCACCAGTTAAAAGTATTAATCGAAAAAAGACAGCTATTTGTTGCTAAATTACTGGACTGGTAATGCGTCGCAGATGCAACATGATGAAACAAAACAGACAGAACTGCGTGCATTTAGAGATAGGTACGTGATCAAAGTTTGGATGCATGGTCTTTCTTTTGTTTTAAATTAACTCGAGAAATTTTTCAAACTGGTGGTATTTTGCAACCATACGGGCTAATGCCGCATGAATCAAGGATGACTTCCAATTGGAATGGGTGCGACATAGCTTTCAAACGGTTATTATATGCTTGAATGCCGGATTGGTCTGGCATAGTTATAGTTGCCGCACGCAATTTTCACGCCAAGAGAGCACCAGTTCGTTCAACATAAACCAAACGCGGATAACCAAGAACTGCTGAACGTTGTGATGACTACTAACCCCAAATGACCTATCACGTGCCAAGTCGTTGGCACTGGTTGTGCATTTATTGTCCCACTACTACGAAATCTTAAATTTATTCGTTCAAGTTTGTTTCAAATTCCCAATTTTCATAAATCATCAGCATAATTGGAGCCCGCCGCACACAGTATGTTTCATCATGATGCGTCATTTTCCATCCCAATTTTTCCCCGTTGGGCATATCGCGTTTATCATTCGTAGTAAGTAGGCCCATAATACTGTAAATTTGTACTTGCAGAACAGGAAAAGGACATGTATGAACCTGTCTGTGTATCAAAAAAGACAGAAGCGTTCCGTTTTGCTCAGCAGGCTGTCATACGCAAAATAACACTCCCAAAAAAGTTCTGATGTCACAGTGTCATATACACATGGTGTAGGCGATCTGTCTCGTATCCAAAAACAAAGTGTGACTGTGTTTCGTGACAAAGTTATTTCCTTGCATGCCTGCAACACATTTTACCTACTCTAAACTGCGCAACAGGCCGTTATAATGTACATTAGCCCGAAAAGACCGATATGGCATGCCTTAGTACAATAGGTTACAATGCAATACATTCTTATACCTAATATTCATTACATGCCTAAATTTTGTTCGGTTATGATTATGCTGACCTTGCATGTTCTGAACACGCATAAACGTTGACTTTGCGCGTGTTTTAGGTAATTTTTCCAAGATAATATTAGGTTTTATGTATAGTTATTTTATCCCATATCTTGTTTTCGGGACAGTTGTGAAGAACCAAACCGGTGAGATCACATAAATAAATTTGTACTGTTGTATTTATTTATGGATTTTCATATTGGGGGATATGGAGTCTGGCAAAGTTTATCAGTGTTATACTGACGAATTTCGAAAAAATAAAGTGCAAAACATAAGAGTCAAACAATCACCAAATTTAGCGGAGTGATAAAAAAGAAGCGCTTTTCGAAGAGGAGGTCACAATGGGGTAACACTGTCTAGCCGTTTTCATAATGTAACTGTCGGAGTAATAAATGCATAACAACAAATGTGAAGTTTGGAGATACATAATATATATCATAAAACAAATGGCGCATTTATAAATCGAATAAAAAGTAACAAAAATTGTTTAAAATCAGCAAACATGCTGGCCAAATTGGTCTGTGAGTGTGATCTCATCAATACCAACGAAGCTGTTCGGACTTAGATTGCTCGCCTCGAATATGACCTGAAAGAAACTAGATACTGATGTTTCTAATTTTGTCAGCATTAAACTACATTCTCTAATTTTATCTGCCGAACTGGTTTTTTCACAATCTTTTCGTTTATTTTTAACCGACCGATTCGTAGTCGCCGGGTGGCAGCGCACGCGCTTCTCTGAACCATCGACGTGAACCGGCACTCACTTCGGGCGCTCTGAAATATTAGCAAAGTCGTAAACAAGGAAGTTATTGTCACAATTAAAAAGTCGGCTGCACTTATTACTATTTGTATAAAATGATTGGACCGCCCCGAGCAGCAATGGTGGATTCGCAGATCGCAGAATTGCCAAACAATTAACACAAAATATGAGCATTCGCGAAAGTTTTGCACTTTTTGCACGCGCGACAGCCAAATTTTATCGAGGTGAATGTTTGATGCGCGAAGCGGGCGATTTTTCGACCTTTAAAAGTGTATTAGAGTGAAATCCTTCGATTTGGGGGTCCTTTTCCCTCTTCTCTCCGATTTAGTGCCCCCTCCCCGGGTCATTTTGACCAAAGAGGGGCCTCTAGGCCCATATGTCCCCCTGGATCCGCTAGTGCCGAGAAAAAATCACTGAGAAAACATGAAAATCGGTGCAGAAAAACGCCATCACTAATCGCTGATGTTTCACCCGAGAATGACTAGATTATAAATTTGCCCGTTTCTTTGATCGACAGATAAGTCGTTCATTGGCACAAAACATGTGAAATAAATAGTCATAGAAAATAACAAAGTCACAAATGAAAAAAATTGCTGAGTTGTCAACATCGGTCTCTATCAATGCACGCATCCGTGGCACCACATATAAAATAGGTGATGCTACAGGTGAGAATGACTAGACGGAGAACTTGGATCGACAATTCAATGGCCTCTGGCTTTCCATGTTCCTCAAGATAACAATAATCGTCACAAACACGCACCTAATTATTGGGCATATCGAAGTTTTTAGTAAAGAAAATAAGTGAACTCAACTCAAGTATGTGTCCGAGATATCAAAACAAAAAGATTGGAGGACGAAAATCTCTGCCGTTAACGGCACTAGGACAGTGATTCACTGATCGCTGATACTGCACGCAAGACGAACTAGACAAGTTAATGGTGTCTACAATCCTCTTCATGGCGACCATGAGAGTTACTGTCGTCAACCGCCAATTATTTAAAAAGACGGAAACTTTGAATTAAAAGAAGACACGAAAACCAAGTGTGCAACGTGCCGACTAGTGCACCAACATTGGTACGATCCACTGATCGCTGATGTTACACGCGTAAACGACTAGCGGCTTAATGGTCAGCGGCCGCATTCATTGCTAAACACAGCACAAAGAACAAAAAATAAAACCAAATGCACATTACCTAAATATCATTTCGGGCCGTTCGCCCACCCTTTGCACAAACACCTGCAGCCGAGTGTCTCTGCTCGCTTTGTAATACGCAAACATCAGGTTCATTTGTGTTGTCAGACTGAACGCGGGTGTTTGCATGCGCAGACGTCGCGCTGGCCCGGACGCGTATGCGTATTGACCGGCTGTGTGATGTTTCAATCGGTTATTTCTGTTGACAAGTTTTTGTCTTCATTTGGTTCATTCGCGCTACTGACGATGCTCTGGTGCTATACCCGTCTGTGAGGATGAAATGGTCAGCCGAAAATACACGTCATATGATACATTTCGGTAGTTTTGTGGTTTGGCGGAGTAAGGTGGGTGCCGTTATGCTACTGCACACATCGATGGGCATGATAACAGCGCATTCGCAACAAGCCATCTTTTTGTCAACAGAAAGCTTGGGTTATCAAATAGCTATCTGCATAATACATACATGGCATTCTTCGGGGTGAGTTGACGAAGTGATTTGACCACTTTAGTTGACCCCTGTCGTAATCCTATCGAAGCTGCATTTGTCACAAACCTCATTGTTCAAAACGGCGCTTTGTGGCCTATAACGTCTGATTCCTTGCCTTGCAGTAATACAAAGCTGTTACCTCCTTCGAAATAACACAAACTGAACTCACTTGGATCATAAGGCAGCCTCGAAGCGTCACCCCTGACGCCGGTCAACGGATTGCCGACCGGGCCACGTGTGACTTTCCATTCAGATAATCGCGCCCATTCCATGCACGCACCTGGAATGTGGAAAAAATGCCGTTCTGTTTGGATATTGAAATTTCCGCACGCATATGTCATCAGAAATGGTTTCAAGCTGTCTCTGCAATGAAGGCATGTATGCAACAAGTATCCATACATGACACATTTTGTGCCTGCGCTAGAATGCGTGATGAAACATCAGGGTTATGTATATGTGAATGTGCGAGCCATCTTTTTCGTGGCGTACCGCCCCACAATCTGATTTCCATTCCAAGATAACGCGTACCGCTTTACAAAAAGTTCACCCACAACAATAAGCACCCACAACTGCAGACGTTTTCGACTGGAAAATTATGGGTTTCGGCCCGTCGTTCGTATATCGTAATATCGTCGTTCGTAAACATCTCAATCCACTACACCCGCCTCAACCAAGTGCACCCACCCGAGCTGAAGTCACAATTCAACAATTCGCACGCATTCTGTATGGTACCGATGACGGCTGGGGGCACCGATGGCCGGGCGAATTGGGTCTCTTCGTCGACTCGGTTGAGCACTTGGAAATTGTCGTCACCACGACTTGAGGAGGACACGCGCCGCGACAGTGACTCTGTGACGGGGGTTGATGGCGAATTGTAAAGTGGTTGAGGCAATAAGTTCATGTCTAAGTATTGGGCGGCGGCCATGCTAAAGAAAGCAATCATGCTTCGGAAGCACCTCTCAGCTCATTGTAGAACTTGCTTCACGTCAAACACGCTACGCTACTCCCCTTTTGTTGGCACGTGCTGCCATCCGGTGAATTATGCCATTGGCGACTACTTGCTCATTCAACCTTGACTTCGTGTGTGACGACTGACGGGAGAGGTTTATTCATTCAAACTGATGACGCCTCTCTGGAGGTGTTGGAGACCGTTGGAAAGAGGCCGATTTTAATTTCGTCGGGCACCGAAAGCTCTCTCACAAGACAAGCATGTAATTTCCCATCACACACCGCCAAAAGCGCACAGTTCGCCAAAATATTCCACATCGTCGATAATCGCATAACCTCCCTCGATCACCCCGCCAGTGAACGTGAAACTGTCGGCACGAATGAAGATCTGCGGATAAAAGAATGTTCTTCTGCATTAGAATAGTGATAAACACCTGCGTCCATGTTTCTTTACGATCACGTGGCCATTTGGAGTGGTTTCGTAAAGTCTAGAATTTCAAAACTTGCGATGTCCACGCCCCTGTCTATTGTAGCAGGTACGGTCGTGCATTCGTACTGGCGATGTTCTGGCGCACCGCTGGGGAGGTCCCAAAATCTTTTGACCCCATCTGTGCTCCGTTTTGGCCCAAACACGGGTGCTCGTTCTTGGTCGAACTTGATCTGAACATGATCCCATCTGCCTGATGACATGGACAACGATGAAACATTATAATCAGACCTCGAACGGTTCACGAATCGGTCCTGGAATGCTGACGAATGCTGGCCCCGGTCCACCGGATGGAATGCGTGTGCAGTAGTCGTAGTTGGGGAATTGACGATTGAGCGCCTTCAGACACAGACGAAGTTGCACGCCCGGGCTCGTCCAGTACCTGACGAACAGGGGCGTATTAGCACGGTGACCGCATTCTAACGCATTCCTCACTGAAGATGATGATCCGGGTGCACTGCCCGCCCGAAAATACCCAGGTCGAAATGGCCACACCAAAAAGCCACGATGAAATTCACATGACTACAGTGGTTTGGTACTATATATATCGATAAGGAAAGCAGTCAGCTGACATCATCTGATCTGACCAGGTTACCAAACGCAATAATCGCTAACTTCAGCAGACAGGTAACCGCCCGTTCAGCAGCCTTATCGCGTTAATAACAAGACGAAATGCACCAACTTGAATCGTATCTCCCCGTTACCAATCTGACACCCAACCGGGTCACTGGCCAATATCGCACCCATGTCACTCTGTTGGGCACGATTCGATGCCACGATACCGTATGGTGATCCTGCGAGTGTTTACGCGTGATAAGGGGTTGTTCCCTTGATAATCAGGGATCCCTGAAATCTGCATGCCTTCACCAAAGCTAGTGACCTGTCCGGTATGGATCGGTCTTTTGACTTTTAGCTTTCCGGAGCAAGAATGATGTTTTATGCATGGCTGCGCAAGAGCATCTTTTACGCTGGTCAAAATTAGTGGCACCAGCAAATCTTGAATGTAACACAATGTGACGTGCCCAAAACAGGTGACCGAACACTAAGCTCGATACTGGCTGCTCTTGGTTCAGATAGTCGATGATCACAAAACAAAAATCCCCTCCAGGCCAAACTTGGACCCTGATTGGTGCCAGTTCCTTGTCTGAGCAGAAATGCGTCCGGTGCGCCGATGCCACGCCACCATTCCATTTGGTCGTGATCCTGATTCAAAAAGGGGGGACGTGGGACACAAAAGTGAAAACAAGAGAAGCTCAGTTCAATCACATTGCGGACATTGAGATTTATTGTACGTATTATATACATACCTCTACATTTCTCCAGCGACAGTTGTGCGTGAAGTCAAAACAGCTCAGCTCTTCCTGTCGCGTAATCTGTCCGGCAGATGCTGAAACATCGACTTTTTGGGTGAATTCCAATGTTCGCTGATGAAAGCAGAGTTTCTCAATCTTTATTTGGACAGTATATTTTGCGATGGCGTTGTCGAGCTTATTTTGACCAGCGAAACAACTTTATACTTGTCAGAATAGTTGGGCGCCCGCCACCCCATACAAAACGCGTTCGCGGGTGCAAGACCCGATGACAGTTTTCGGATAAGGCGGACAAAAAAGAAATCACGAACAAAGACGACGGAAAATCTCATACTTGACTGTATCGGTCGTTCTAAATGAATATTTCCCAGCACATTCGGTTCATCGAACCCTCTCACGGGCGCCCGTTGTAAGCCGGGTGGACTGTTGGCCAATGAAGGCTGGGTGTTGGCAGCAGACGCCGGATTGACGCGGGCCGATCGCGAGGTGCACGCGTCTGCAAAATGATACAGTGCACACCCTTTATAACGACCCTCAATGCAAATCTCGTGTGACTACATAAGTTGGGTGCTATTGACGCTGCCCCAGCAGCGGTGTTTAGGCTTTAGGTCACCATTCATTGGGCTTGTGCTTAGGCTTGTGTTGTTTTGGGCTTCAGCATATAAGCCGAAGCTAAACCACAAGACCTAACAACCCATGGGGCCGAGCTAGTGGTACCAAACCAATAAGTTGTAACTTTATACCAGTCCCCAAGAATGATGAGACGCAGGTCGATAGATATAGATACCGAATTAGTGTAACTACCGAGTCAGGTCAAGTACCTCACACTCTCAAGTTTGTGTCATGTGATGTATGCCGTTGCACTGCACATGTGGCTGCCCTGCATCGGCCTCCGACATTAAACGGAACGCCGGTTTATCGGGGATACACTTGTTGGAGGCATCCATCTGGTGCATTCGAACTGAAGGCTACCTGGTGCACCGAAAGGCGCCCGCCTGTGAAAACAGGACTTAATCTGTACCTACATACACCTACATAGAATGAGTCATGCTGT
>JASAMV010002402.1:0-33314 GCA_030248065.1 Rhynchonema sp. JSB1_4 | reverse complement strand
TATGCAACCTCTTGTTTAGCAAGGAACATTTGGTGATTTTTAGCTTAAAGCCAGGGTGCAATAACCGTTTTTTCGGAAATCAGCACCTTCTTTTTATAACGAAAATTTTAAAATAGACATCCCAATGATCATTTCTTCAAGAGAAACCCCTATTCAAAAAAGCCGTTTTAGATCTGAAATGGTCGCCGAAAGGTTCCTCTTTGTTCGCAAAATTGACACTGGTGTAGTTACATTTTTCCTGTTAATCAGGCAGCTGTGGGTTGGAATGGCTTTCAATAGTTGGATACGGTGCCGCGTTTGATTATTTCGGAACAGAGCGGTCATTAATCGTGTGAGCTTCAAAAGGCCCCAATTGCGATTCTAAGACCAGTTCTGGAATGAACTTGTTTGTACACTATTCGTATGGTCCAACTCAACTTATACCGAATTGACATCGGTGTCCAAAAGGGGTACCGATCGGACGGTGGACGCCGGCGACCAGGCGCACAAGGTGACCATCAGCCCACGTTATATACATATAGCGAAACATTTTCGGTGGTCGGAATGAGTAAGAGCATGTAATGGTACTGCGACAAGAAATGTTTAGCTGTTTGTATATATATGGGCAGATGGTCACCTTGCGCACCATGTGGTCGGCGTCCACCGTCCGATCGGTACCCCTTTTGGACACCGATGTCAATTCGGTATACGTTGAGTTGGGCCATACGAATAGTGTACAAACAAGTTCGTTAGAGAACTGGTCTTAGAATCGCAATTGGGGGTTTTTTGAAGCTCACACGATTAATGACCGCTCTGTTCCGAAATATTCAAACGCGCTGCCGTATCCAACTATTGAAAACCATTCCAACCCACAGCTGCCTGATGATCAGAAAAAATGTAACTACACCAGTGTCAATTTTGCGAACAAAGAGGAACCTTTCGGCGACCATTTCAGATCTAAAACGGCATTTTTGAATAGGGGTTTCTCTTGAAGAAATGATCATTGGGATGTCTATTTTATATTTTCATCATAAAAAGAAGGTGCTGATTTTTGAAAAACGGTTATTGCACCCCCGCTTTAAGTAAAAAGCTATGTTCCATGGTACCTGATGGCACCTGTATTCTCTAACGTGCTGCAATTCACAATACATTCGTAGCACCAAAATACATATTCGTTCTGTAGCTCAGTGAGACGATTGCTAGTCATATTGTGATAGCTTTTTATATACTTATGCTGAAAATCCTCAAGAAGAGGTTGATTCAATGCTGCTGTATTGTTACTGTCGAAATTGTATTTTTTTATCATTCGTCGCTTTTGTCAAGGAAAGGAAGCACATTGTTTCAGAAAAAAGACTTGTGGCAAAATGGAATTGAAGACGCCTGTTTTATTATCGGAACAGTCGAGAAACTGGGCTTGCCTAGCTCCAAGTATATCTTATACCAAAGAAATATCCTTATTTTGCACGTGCAGCAATTCAGCAATTTAATGAAGTTCGCAAATTGCACATCGTCGACTCAGGTCACCGCTACCGCTGCCGCAGAATGAATCGATTTCAGCGAGTACAGGTACACTGTTCCATCTACATATGTCAACCTTTTAGTCATTTTGTTTTCGTCATTCATTTTCTCAACCTGTGTTTATCCATTCAAGCAATGGGCTGTATTCGCACGGAAATGGCATATGCTCGATGCGCACATGCAGGATTTGGAGAAAATGGGTGCGAAAGTGGCCAAATACTTGATGGGCGCTCACAAACCGATTTATGATGAATGGAGTTAGTGCTCTAAATCTATTGGCTATTTGTGTGGACAGACCACGACCCTATTATCCTATTGCTTCCAGAGAAATCTTGCCTCTGAGACATTTCTGTCTGCAGCGGCAATGAGAAGATAGATGACTGAACAATTGTGTGAACAGCGACATTGTTCACAGTTTTGAAATCTGACCTGTTCTCAGATTCGAAGTTTCCAATCACGTCCTGTGCCCTCAGTTCCGAAAGAACCTCTACTTTTACAGCCGAATGCGGTGATCACGTGATCGTTTACAACTGTCGTCACGTTGCGATGCGGGCGTTTGATTGGAAACGCACCGATTACTATTTCGACAGACAATATCCACGATCGAGGTACAATCTGCCAGCATACGCCATACATGATGCTGATCCCTGTAGGGTAGGTTGACTGTTTGAGAACGTCTTGTTAACTACATTTCGTCAGGTTTAGAACTAGAGGGCCATAGTTCGCATCGTAAAAGCAGGATTGAATATTGATGTTTCATTAAATAAGTGATGTCCTGGATTGAAACTGAGGTGGCAATACCGGTGCCATTCTTGAAAGTTGACGCGTTCTCTGGCCTTGTCTGGCGTGCATGACGTTGTCTATCTGTCATTGCGTTGTTGTTCAACCAGTCAGTCATTGTTTATTCTTTCTTTTTATCACGTTGTGTCCCCGGTGGCTGCAAAGTCTCAAATATAGTGACCCTGGTCACAGAATGGACGACGATTTTCGTGTCTTGCCCACGTGAGGGAAAAGGCCAGAGTTTAACTGCCTTCGGGTTGAGAAAGCAGGTTCACCTTTGTGAAACTTTCGTGGGCTCGGGTGGCTACTCTACCCATACTTGTTTAACACCACACACACCACGCTTTGAGGTACATACCCTCTAATCAAGCAGCAAAACAGCACATTCGCTGATCGTGGGCAAAAACTTTGTCAAACGGGCCGAGCCGTGACATTTCTTTCCAAACTTGTTGTACGTTTTTGGATCCCTCGAGTTAAATCTCAAATTTCTGGTACTGGACCCAAAATTTAGCAAAAGCTCAGTGTGACATATTGTGAGCAAAACAAACTCTATCTGACCGTTGCCACTGCGGTGTGTGTGTGTGTGTGAAGCAAGTTTCGTGCACCTGCTGCGCGTTGTGTACTTCAAAATTCAATGTGAGCAACTTAGATTTTGCGCCAAGCTGCAGAGAGTTTTTGCGACGCTCCTGGCCGGAAAACAACTTGGGTATGTGGGTGTGAATTGGCGCATTAAATGCAACAGTTTACTTGCAGTCCCCAATAACGTCATCGAAGTGCTAACGAGTATGCTGTGCGCGAAAGTCGCCCTGTAAAATTTTATTCCGATTTTGTTCGTAAAATGTGTTGCAGGGCTTTACTACGAAGATAATGCTTTGTCAGCTTCTCACAAGCCGGATGACGTAACAAACACAATCGTGCGCACATTTGGTCCCCATTATAGGCCATCCTGGGTGGATGTAATTGCTTTGTGTGGGTGGCATTCACTTCAACGAACAAGGTCAGAATCCTCTCACAGCTTTAATCTCTTGTTCACTATAATATACTGATGATGATCCCGCATAGAATTCTGCGATTACAGTACATATATACCTTCTCGTATTCTTGACACTCCATCGCAAGGCTTCGGGAGTAACTGGATCTGCCCTATCATCCCTGATGAGCGACCAAGTTTTCTGCTATCCATCACACTTGGTGTAATCTTAGAGCGTCTTGTTGCTGGTGGGTGGATTACATGACAACCATCCGATGCTACATGTTTCAGCTATCGTGGGTACCATTGCCTAACATTTAACATAACGACCGTACATAATAGCAGCACACCAAAATGAGCAAAACCAAGAACGTTGGTGAAGAGCAGAGCTCGCCACCCAAGTTCGGTCAGTCTGCGTGTAACTTGCTTCTATATACAGATGTGTTTTTATGCAAAAGGCGCCCATGTCTCACTTGGCTTGTTTATTTTTATGGACGTTTTGCATGACCAATTATGTGCGGGGCGCCCCTTTTAACCGAAAGTAGCGCTCTTCCGTGTTAGCCCTCGGTCTTTTATCTCAATTTTGTCGTTCTCTCCATTTCGCCATGGATAATTCTTGGGCCCCGTCCGTTTGGGAAGCGTTTATGTTAAAGAGGCTGCCAATTTCAACCTCTAACATTTTCTGTGGCTCAATGTTGTCTATCTGGATACTGGCAATTGTGTTGAATACGTGGGAGTTTCGTGCCCAATCACAACAATAGAGCAGAGCCAACTCCCACCATTCCCTGGAGGCTTGTTGTGTTCACATGTTTATTCAGCTGTTGATGCACCAAGTCAAGGCTTTATTATTGTGGCGCATCTCAGTGTGTTTGAAACAGCGGGATATTATTCCCTATGTCTTTACCGAACCGAAATTGAACTTTGAACGAGTTCCATAACTGTGATGGCAGCTGCAAGTGCTGCGTGATCTGTTTGTTCTATAATTTGCTCCCCAAGTGGCCTTTTTTAAACCCATGTTCTCCCATAAGGTCTCAAGTTCATTTTCACTTCCTTATCACATGTTAGCCATTGCGTATAGTACATGTAAACCTGCAGGTGTTAAAAAAAGAGCCTTACAACAAGGTTTAGTTTCTGTGCCATTCAGTCTAATGGACCCATGTAAAAAGTACCTACATACAGTTCGTTTTTATACTGGCACACACAGTCACTTTTTGCCCTCGCAACCATTTAATCGCCAATGTTCCATAAATTTTTATGACCCAAAAAACCTATAGAAAACGCGAGCAACACAGCATTCTCAGCGCACGCAGGTCAGAAGGCGGAAAAAGTTTTCCGCTCTGACTTCTAGGGAATCAAATACGGTTTTTGTCACTGTCGCACACTATAACTTTTTAAAAGGTTTGAGAACGGTTAGCGGGTCGCACTATGGTCAGTCTGGGTGCGCATTATGTGGCATGCAGGCAGGTCGACATGACGTACGTTTGTTTGGTTGTGTTTTGATGACCTTTCGAAAGCTGTGGACTGGTTCCTGCAGTTCTATCATCGAAGTTCAGCTCGGCTAATGACATTGCAGTCAAGGGTCCCACTGGTCAAGTGAGCCAGGGTTTGTTTAACTAATTTACGGAACCGAAGAATTTTTCGTTCCCACCATCTGTTCGCAACAAGTCGTGCGCAGCTGGTGTTTTCAGCTGATTGTATTGCGCACCGGGCACAACACAACGAGAAAGACGTCTGAAGATCTGGGGACTTACAATTTTGTGATTCCAGATTCTGCGTAATGAAATACGCTACGGTTTGAGTTAATTATGCCATTGAAATGTGATTAAAATTCGACTTGTTTCAGAAAATAACCACAAAGTTGTTCAGTGACCAGCATTACGAGCCTTCCATCATGTATTCCTCCACCATGCAGTATTCAGAGGAGATCATCAAATCCCTGAGTCCAGAAGAACTCGACGAATTTCGTGAAGCGTTCATGTTGTTTGATAAGGATGGAAACGGAAATATATCTACCAAAGAATTGGGCATCGCCATGAGATCGCTTGGACAGAATCCCACCGAACAGGTATCCATTTAAACATCAGAGGTTCCAGTGCATTGTCGTTCCATTGTCGCTGATTGGTATGGTGTACCGTAGCAAGGCTGCTTCCAACAGCAACACGATCCCTTTTTACCGTACCTAGTGGATAATTGCAAATCAATCAATACATCAACAGGAACTAATCGAAATGATCAACGAAATCGATATCGACGGCAACGGGCAGATCGAATTCCCCGAGTTTTGTCTGATGATGAAACGAATGATGAAGGAAACGGACAGCGAGATGATCAGGGAGGCGTTCAGGGTGTTCGACAAGGACGGAAATGGAGTCATCACGGCTCAGGTATGTCGCTGGCTACCGTAACCATCATGTCGCTAACCAACTTGCCACCGTCTCTGTGGAACATGCCTGAAGAAACGATCTGGATTCTGCTGTGAACTATGCAAGATGTTTCAGCCCCTCTCTTCACGCATTTTCAGGAATTCCGCTACTTTATGATGCACATGGGCATGCAGTTCAGCGAAGAAGAAGTGGACGAAATGATCAATGAAGTGGACGCCGATGGAGATGGAGAGATCAATTATGAAGAGTTCGTCAAAATGATGACTGCAAGCAAATAGCACTGTACGGCGCAACCGGCGTGAACATGTGAGAGGCATTCAACAACATCTTCCCAATATGACGCAGGTGCTCTCGCCCCTCGCTCTCTCTATCAATACGAAACATTCCAATATTTTGCTTAGTTTCTGAGATTTTGTACATAATTCTGTTTTTTAAGCTTTTGTAATTTTGCTGAAGATGAAAGGTTTCAATGTTAAAACCTTGCGATGTGAATTATTGATAATTTCCGTGCTGTGGTTGCCCAGGGTGTGCATTATTCGAAGATTATTTTGTGCCAACGGAACAATATAAACTGAGACAAACACGCGCCTGTTGCTACGTTTTGTTGGACACAGAACAGACTAAAAACTGATGGATACGGACACGCTTGTGATCCTGGACCCCAAAAACGTTCAAAACATTTCAAACGAAGTTGTCCATGCGTAACCGAGGAAACCAATGCAGAACAATGGAGCCACACAATCAATGGTGTCATTTCCGTCGACGACTCTCATGGCTCTTTCTTGACATGTGACTGTTTTACGGTCCGAAACTGTCCCCGAACCAGCTTTTTTGGAGAAATAAAACGTGTGGCCAATAGGTTATACAATGAAATTGTTTTATCAGACAATCGTATTTGCGTCTTTTGTTATATCAGTGCGGAGCGTCGGTAAGCTTTTCAAACAGCAAACATATTATTTCACACTTTTGCTTGAGATTCTCGACTTTATCGACGGTGTACGTAAAAACGTGTGTCATTCGATTGCAGCAGCCCCGACCGGCCTGACGCAGGGCTACATCAATTCGGCCAACCCAGACTCGACGCACACCTACGCCGACACCGAAGCACGACCTGCCGCTTATTGGACGCTCATGCCGACCGCTGGCACTTATCCAGGTGACATAAATAGCAAACAGTTCGGGTGAAGTGACCACAGAAAGTTGCGTTCATTCCCCCTAAAATAAACAAGGTTTGTTTCTTCTTGCAGCGCTGTCCCCCCTGGCTGCTAGTCGCACCCCTGCCCCGTCTGGTGCACCCTTTGACACAACATCAAACATCGCAACTGAGCCGGGACTCGAGGCACATCCCTTGGTGACCGCTGGCGCTGACGCTGCTGATACGAGTGCACGATTCACGGGGGTTCGCATGCATGTCTTTTATATTCTTCTTTGGTCTGACATTACCCGTAAATATTCGATACGGCAACAGTGGTCATGATAGCAAGAATGAGAAAAACGTACACCAGCCAGAAATGTGAGCACATTCTTGTTAGAAAACTGACGCAAATCTTCCAGTCCGACAAATCGTGTCTGAAGATGTCCGGATTCACATCCACGCTCGACGTGTGCCTCGCCAATCCCTCCACTTGTACGTTGACTGATGCCACGTCCCGAACTGGCCTGTCTATGTCATTGTGGATGAACTTGCCCCAGGAATTCACTGAAACGCCGAAATATTTGGTTGATACCGGTTAGGACGAACTTAGGTAGACCCATGAAATAATTTGCAGCAAAAATACAAAACATTGATCCGTGACTTTCTTATTTTTCGGTTTGGTTTTGGAAGGAGGGGAGAGGGTTTTTGCCATGCCCTTGATCCGTGACTTTCAAGGACATGCATGTAAACATGTGAATGAGAAAGAACGCTTTCAGGTGGAAACGACGCTGGTCAGCCTGGTATAGCTGTGTATTTCACTGGCTCAAGTGACGGAGTTAGTTTTACACATCTGATCACAGTGGTGGTATCGACTGGCGATAAGTTTTGGAAGGTTATTCGTACACATCTGAAACACAGTTTTATTTTGTAGTAACATAAAAATTTGGCATTTTCATAGGTTGTGCTGACCGGCATGACTCGTCCCTACTCGTGGAACAACGTTGGCTTCACCTGGAGTCCATATGACAATGGGGGCACAGAAGCACCAGCAGGACTCAGGGTTTGTTTTGTTGTTTTCGACGAAATATTGAGCCACGAGAAATCATTACATGTCCATATAATTATTGGTGTATTGTTGTATTATAATTATCATTGTATCTCCTTTTTCTCTAATTAGGTAACTTTCAGGTGTATGTGAACGGCACGAGTGCGGCGTGGAAGCGATACCCTGATGTTTCAACCGCGCCATATACGGCAACCACGATCACCGAAGCCGACGTTCGTATGACGGTGGGCTGCAAGTTGGATGGAACACAGGCCACTAATGGTTGTGGCTGGGGGACGATCATTGTTATATGTGAACTAGACCGGCGCTAATGTTTCAGCGCCTCTATGAATTGTGTCGTTGTAATTTATCCAAGTAAAATGAAAGCAAAAGTAACCAGTATTGTGAACAAGAACTGTTGATGTTTCACCGCTGCAGGTCGTGTCGACAATCTGATCACATGGTATTGGCCGTGGACGGACGCAGAGGTTGCGGGCGCGACCAGTTATTTCCTGGGTGCACTCACATTCAACGTTGCTGGATTCACCACCGTGCTGGATGAGCTCGGGGCTGCACCGTCCGGCGGCGCTGCCTTGAATCCAGGCTGGGATAAGCAGAGATGTGGCAAAGATATTCTTATTTGATTGTTTCAACATCGGAATAACATTTTCCAGCTGGGTTCCTTCCACCTGAGTTCGCTGCCTATCAAACCCAACTCGCTGCGGACTCGTCCGCCAATATGACCTTCCTGACCGATTTCTCAACCGCCACTGGTAAATGGGGGTTTTGAGTCATCAGTTTTGTGAAACATCACTGGTAAAAACTCTTTGGTAAGCGACTTGAACAATTGCAGAGGGCGACTGCAACGTGGTCAGTCCGGGCTCATGGGGCAGTGGGGGCGACAATGGTGTACCACATCCGATTGATTGTGCTGACACGGTGACTGAGTTAAGAAATGCGGTTGGTCTAAAATACTTGAGTTAGCGTTGATTATTATGGTAAATATCTTGCTTGTTTGCTTTGCTGATCCTTTAGTTCGTCTTTGCAATGACGATCTTCTGCTGTACCTTTGTTGCAAACAAAAGAGAAAGCGCGAATGCTACTGGTAAGGATCACCCTTGTAATCATGCCTATCAAAGTATGCTCCACAAAAATAAAGTATTCACGTACCTATGTAGGTGACAAAACAGAATGTTGTATTGCTTGTTGCAGCTGAGTTTCGACACGACCTACACGGGTTACGAAGTCGTGAAAGCGATAGTCCGCACGATCAACCGGGCCCCGGGCAGTCAGCTACCGATCGCCGATCTCAACTACATTTTCACGGACGCATTGGGGGCAGCGACGGCCGTGTTGACTGCACAAACCGATGTCACCGAGGCACAGGCGCTCACTTATTCAGTTGGTCGTGGGGCTGATTTGGGGGTCTTTTCTAGTTCAAATTTTTGTTTTTTGTGATTTTAACTCTGAATCCAAGTGAAGCCATGACTTTTCTCCAGAATATCATTCACGCGCTGAGTCGATTGCAGCAGGATTGGTATGACAAGATGTGGCAAGATGAAATTGTAAGTTTTCATTTTCTTCGTTTTCCCGTTTTGCACGAAACTTGCGGTTGGTCTAACTTTCAGGCAGCATCCAACGCAGGCATGTCTGGTTACGTAGACTCAGTTGCCCAGTTGTTGTCACTATTGAGTTCGAAAATGACAATTGTGCCACCGGAAACCAAAATTGCCGTGGCACCAGCTTGCAATCATTCCGGTATTTTTTCATGTTTTTACACAATGTGCCATTGCCGTTTCGTGTCACTTTTTGTCCCGTCATTTTCCAGCCGCAACCGTATGGCAGGTTGCCGCGCAAGACCAAGCCGGTGATTGGTCATTTCTCGATTACACAATGACAAAGACTGTGGTGCGTTTGAGAACAACATATATTAGACGTGTTCGAGTTTGAGGAATGTCGAGCTTATTCACTTCAGGCAAACGAAACTGTGAAATATTATGATTTCGCACTGAATGACACTCACAAACCGTCGTGGAAAGTGTTGCGCGATTATATCAAGTTGCCGAAAACCTTGCTCACTGCTGGCTACTCAGGTAATGTTCCATTTATTCAAAATGCTAAATAAGCAAATGACTTGTATGAGGACTAGTACATGTCGTTCAAATGTTTTTAGACCAATCAACCAAAGTTGGCGTAGCCGCAATGGTTAACAATCGAATGATCGACCGATACGGTGATACTGTGGCTGCGAAGTACGGTAGCGGTCCGGGTTAGTATAACCGTATATCAGCTGCAACGAGAATGTGTTTCAGCGTGACCGGTCTTCCGAACCCAATGACCCTGAACAGTCGTGTGATAAGTTTGGTGGTGCAACCGGCATTTGATGTTGCGACCGCGCTGACCGACAATCCGATTCAGTTTGTGTTGCGCCATCAAGACAACCAGATTGACGCCCCTGGTCGTAAGGCAGCCGTCTTGTGCAGTTATTGGATGACAAAGTGAGTTGGTATAAGTGCTTGGCGTTTGTGCGATCTTTTGAGTTTGTCGTCGGAAGTATCAACAACAAAACAACATCAATGGGCATGATAACAATGATGCGTTGACCAAGCCTTCATCTTTTCAGTGATTCTGTGTGGGATGCAGAGGGCTGCACGGTGACCGCAACCAACGACACGCACACCACGTGTCAATGCGCACATTTGAGTGACTATGCCGTTATTATCGAGGATGACTTTAATGGGGTTGGAATTTCAAAATTTAATTTAGAAAGTTTGGTAACGGTAATACTATATTTTCATTTCAAGGACGGCCGGTTACCGACCGTGGCTTACATCGTGTGTTACGTGATGCTGATATTGGGCATTCTCTTCCTGATTTTCTTTCTTGTGCTTGTGCTACTGTCAGAGTGAGGGTGCTTCAAAATATTTTAAAATTTTCTTCTTATTTATAATTCCCGAATGTCACAAAAGCGCTGTATTTTAGACGTCTTCACTACGAACTACATTTGATGCAGTGGAATGCCTGTTTGGCTCTGTGCTTCGCGTTGGTACTGTACGCGTTGCATCCTACCGTGGGCAACCGAGTAAGAATGAGAACAATTCATGGGAATTTTATGACTATACTCACCTCAAAGTCACACCTTATCTTCAGCTGTCCTGCATAACTCTGGGTATAGTGATGGACTATGCGTACTTTTGCGCTTACACCTGGCTGATTATGGTGGCCGTGTACATTTTTGTTGCGCTCAACACTGGAGACATGAGTGACAGACACTTTAACAAATTTCACGCCGCTGGATGGGGTAATGATTTACGTTTTTTGTTTAAATTCAACATTTTTCGGGATTTTCCAATATCTACCTAATGTTTCAGGAATCCCTGCTCTGATCATCTTGATCTTCGCAATCATCGATATTGGACAGTACGGTAAGCCCCATTCTTCATTTATCAGTGTTGAGACATCAGCAAACGTCCCTTCTATTCAGGAGCTGGCACCCGATGCTACGGACGGCACAATTCGTACTTCTTATGGATTCTGGTCGTGTTTTTCATACTGGAATGCATTGTTAGTTGACTTCAGAGCTTTTGAAACATTAGGATGATTGAAGAAGACACAGATCAATGCAGACGACTTTAGGGCTTATTCGCTCTCTGCATTGTCGCGCTGACGAAGAAGAATGCCGGCAAAATTATTGACCCAGTCGATCGAGAGGATATTCCGTTGGTTGCCCTTGGTTATTCATGGTCCAATGTTTCATAAACTTCCATGCGCCGGTCAGATCTGCACTAACGGCTCTGATGGTGATGGCAATCTGGGTGTTGATAATGTGGCTGTTCTACATGATCGTGTTTCTGATGGGAACCGGCATGCACGTTTTGGACTTTATGTTCGAGTTGTTCAACTGCTTGCAGGTTTTGAATTTGTTGACGTAGAACTTTGTATTTTGAATGTTTAGATTACATGTACGTAGCTAAACAGCTTGTGATAAACCGAAAACACCCCCCGTGCGTTTCAGCCATTCATCCTTCTGCCATTGTGGCTGATCAGGATCCCGTCGGTTAAACTTGCTCTTAAAACCAAAGGCACCGAACCAGTCAGGGTGAGTCGAACTTATTGCTTGCGGCCTTCCGAATCTGAGCAATAACGAGCACTGAAATTTAGGAGCGAATCTATGATCCAAGCTTGCCCCCGACCCCTGCCAAGACTCCTTTGCCGACACCCCCCAAAACGGACACGCCCTTGCCCAAGAAGCCTAAGCCCGCAGATGTGGACGCTGTGTTGAGGGATCATCAGAGGAACAAGGGGAAGAAAGATGACGGCAAGGACAACTGGAAATATTAATTCTCGTCTTTTTTTTCACACTGAGTTCCTTGTTTTTTTTACAAATGAAAGTTTGTGCTTCTGACTGACAAGAATATCATAGCAGCAGTAGGACAGCTCTATTCTCGTACGATTTTTTGCAACTTTCAATTCATCCGACACAAAAGCGAAGTGTCCCTTTACCCTTGATTGCGTGGTGTCCATCGCTTTGCACCAATGTTGTGTAACGTGATCAAAGTAATCAATCAACCAATGGTCTGATAAAATTGCCGTTCATCTTGCGCATTTTGAGCATGAAATGACACGGCCGACATAATGACACAAACATACAGTACCTACCGCTCCCTGCCATGACCACTCAGCCAGGAGATCGAGACCTGCTGATGTTGGACGTGGTGTTGAGGAATCATTGGATTTCTGTTGAACGTACCGCAGTTTTCTTGATAACAGAAAAACTAAAGCACCGAGACCAATACACGCACCAAGCAAACTTCATGGCCCTGTGTTTTATGTACGTCATGCATTATGTCAACCACATCCTTAGCTGGTATATTTTAGAGTGCGAGAGATGTGCACCACTCAGTTTAAAAATTGTTCTTGTTCCGGTGCACACCATGCCACGTCCCGCCCACTTTTCTCCGCAGACGGACAAAGCTTCGGATGCACAGGTACATAGTAAGCAACTTATGCATGACCGCACCGCTCCCATATTCTATGCACTTGTTGGCTGGCTATATCCAAATTTCTAGCAACCGTTGTCAAAACAATACCACTCGCATGCTTTATCACCTTGTTGGGCATCACAGGTAAAATAGGTCGCACCTAAGTCATTGAGTTGGTTGGTACCAATTGTACTCAAACAAGTCATGAGCTTATTGGACTATTATATATTGTATGTACGATCGCGTGGTAACCAACGGCAGAAGTTTTTGAGCTTGCTTGCTAACGTTATCCAAACTCTAGCGTGCAGCTCTTGGTTTTTCAGAGTTATTGATGTTTTATTGTCCGTGCAGAGCTTGTTTTCCGCTTGTTGTCGGTAACCTCATTATTCGTTAGTATTCCAAAATTTGGTACTTTTCAGTATTTGCGAAAAGCTAAAGGCTAAAATTCCAATGACGACGCTACTGTGTGTATTTGCTGTGATCTACACGGCCGTGCGACAGTGTCAGGGTGCCGGTAAGTGGCTAGTTTGTGAGGAGCACGCACTTCGTGATTATAATTAGCCTAATTTTTTTGCCGATTTCTAATTTTATTTGCAATCCAGACATTCCTGGCATGTCGTCACCTCCGCCCAGCACATCCCCCTATGTCGACACCCTGGATCCAGACACAGGAGCCGACTGGGCGCCCCCCTATGCCGACACCGAACCCCGAGCGACGGCATGGTGGAAGCTGGACTATGACGCCGGCGCGAATGAGTTTCCAGGTACGAACTTGGGATATGGGGGTTAAAATTAGTTTCAGGTGCTACTCAATCATATACCTGTGTTCTCCTAAAACGCTGTTGTGATTTGTTTATCAATAAAGGGCTTTGTTTGCATGCCCATTGTTAATCTTGATGATCATGTCGTAATCTGCTGTCGCAGTGAACAAGGTTGCCGCACTAAGCAACATCAATTGAAAAACAGCAGAAACATAATGTTTCAGCGACCACCGTCAGTCCCCCGACCCGAGCGTCCCCTCCGCCACTGGAGCCATTCAAAACGGATGCCCAATTCGATGTAACATCTGCTGGTGTGGCAGCACACAACAACACAGTCACTAATGTGGACGCCAATGACAAAGCATTGCGACTGTATGGGGTGAGGCCTTGACCTAAGTCGCAACTGTATGCACATTTCGCAATCCATTCTCAGTTCTAAATTGCGACAAGTTACCATCGGTTGTAGAGCAGTGCTGAATGTTTTGAGATTAAACAACAGGAATCGCCCGCCAAATTCGGCAATCGGCAACATGAAACGCAAGTGCAGACTATTGGAACGGATGAAAATGTCAACCAACCGTAAATTGCAGACCACCGGCGACTGCGTGAAATCCAAAGGCTCGTTCACGTCGATGTATGACATTTGTCTGAAGAACCCCCATTATTGCTCGTTGACCAATACGGCTGAGGACGGACATGCCGGGCTGTCATTCTCCTTCTGGGTTAATCTGCCGCAAGAGTTCATGCCCGAACCGCGCTACATCATCGATACTGGTATGTGCACGGTGGCAACTACCGTAATCCAGATTACAGTAACCCATACCCATTTCCATCAACAGGAGCGGACGAAATCGGTGGCACGGGTGTGGCTGTGTTCTTCACTGGTTCAACTGACGGACGTCGGTTCACGCATCAGCTCACCATTTTGGTGTCGACCGGCGATCGATTCTGGAAGGTGCGCGGTTTTCGCACCTGCATTATCTTCTCGTGTGTTTGAAACTCAGTTTGTCCATTTTGGGTGGTACTCAACGGCATGACCCGTCCGTACTCATGGAACAACATCGGCGTTCGATTCTCGAAAGATGCGTGGACGTTCGGTGCTGGAGCAAACAGCGCACCTTATGGTCTGCAGGTACAGCAGCCCGCAGAACACCAATAGTCCGACGTGCTTGAAAATCATGGAAAACACAGTGCAACACTTGCGTAGGTCTACGTCAACAACACGCGAGTGGCCTGGAAACAGTACGAAACAGCGACGGTGTCAGCGACCACTCCAGCCGAGCCGGTACCATCTGACCTACAGTTGACGGTTGGGTGCAAGTTGGATGGGACACGACCCATGCTTGGTTAGCACTTGTGCGTATTTGATCAGGTCATCGATGTTATCGACAAGTTATCTGGCATGATAACAATTCGCCAGTATGCATAATCTTTTCGTTGCCAAAAACACTTTCGAAAGAAACTATGTATAGCTGAATAAAATCTTTTTGCTTTATGATTTAGGCAAGATCGACAACTTGGCCGTGTGGTATTGGCGTGTCAGGGATGCGTACACGCAGTGGTTTACGGGTGGAATGACCTTCGGCACCGAATGTACCAATTGCTACATTTGGGAAAATGACGGCGTAAACGCGCCTGTCGGAATCGGCGTGCCACAAGCCGGTATGAGTGGAGCGTCATTTTCTTTTTATTTTCTTTCCGTAAAAAATTAGAAAGAGAAAATATTTTGTGTTCAGCCGGTTGGGAGCCATGGCAATACGTCGAGGAACGATTGCGTTTGGCGCAGGAGGCTGCCGCTGATGAGTACTATTTGGATGACACAACTCCGTCTAAGGTTGGCAGAATTGATAATTACTCAACATTTTATAAAAAAATCTAAAGCATATTTGTCCTGATGTAGGAAGGCGACTGCTTGGTTGGTGACACATCAACGTGGGGCGACGGAGGTGATGATTCACGACCACATCCGATCGATTGCGCTGATACAAGACTGGAAATACAAGGAGGGGTTGGTGAAGAACCATGTTCTGCCTTGTGCTTGCTCATTGACCCCCATGATTGGTTAAAAAGCAAACAGCGTATTTGTAGCTGGAGCTTGACAACGAGTACAGCGGCCACGAGTTGGTGAAAGCGATTATTCGCACAGTTAATGGAGCGGGAGAGAGTGGACTGAGTCAAGATGACGTACAGTACTTGTGGGACGTGGCGGTGCCCGCTGCGTACAACAAACTCTCACAGACGATTGCTTTGACCAGAGACCAGGCTCGAACATATGCGGTTCGTTGGATTTTTCCTAAAGAAGTGGAGATTAGTTAATTTGTTGTATTTCAATCCTTGTCATATTTAGCACTTGATTGTGGCGCTGAGCAAACTGATCGAGTCAGAGTATGATCCAATGTGGGATGAAGTAATCGATGTTAGTTTCACTTTTGCACATAAAAAAAGTTTTCCCAATGTTTCTGACAAAGATCCAATGCTGTAGGGCAACAAACAACCGGGTGTAATTCGCTATCTGGATGACCTTGATCGTTTTGCCCTGACCACCGCTGACAAGATTGTGCTGACGGGCGCAAAGTCAGAACCGGTCCCATCGGCCAACAATGAATCTGGTTGGTCAATTCGACTACATGATCAACAAATTTCCTAAATCATGTCAAATGTTGTTTTATTTCAGCGCTGGTTCTGCTGAAAATTCGCGCAAAAGACGTCACAAAACCGTTCATCTATCCGGACTACTCGATTACGATTTTGCGCAACAACGAGACTGAACCATATTATGACTTCCCACTGAAGCGAAAGGAGCACTGGGGACTAACGAGGGACTATGTTCGTGTGCCCAAGGAAGCCATTATCGGCTCCTACGATGGTTTGTTATCTCAATTTTACCGCAAGACTTGGCTAAATATGCAAATGTTTCAGACGGCACGACTGAGATTCGGCTGGTCGGCAAACTGTACAATCGAATGAGCGAACACATGCCTGGACTGCTGCATCCGGAGTGCGTTTTGAAACATCACATCAAGCACGATAAAATTGAAAAACTACTGAATCACAATTCGCCTTTCTCAATCAGGGTTACCGGCACGGGCACGGCCACATTCAAACTGAACAGTCGACTGATAGCGGCATCGATGGCACCGCAGCCAGTGGACAATACACAGCCGTTGATTGATTACCCACTCGAATTCGTGCTCGCGCATGTGAAGAAGCAGGAGGATGCACCGTACAAGAAGGGCGCCGTGCTCTGCGTGTTCTGGGATCATCAGTAAGTTGACGGCGCTGCATTTGGGGGGGGCAAGTCTTGAAGTACATGTGTATCGCACAGTCGTCGCCATGGCGCGCAGTTGTGGCACAATCGATCTTTTTATCAAACAATTAAATTAAAAGAAACAATTCTGCGACATGGCTCAACCATATTTCCCAGGAATGGTACAGATTACGGTGGTTACTGGGACACATTGGGGTGCACATTGCTTGCGACCAACGACACACATTCGGTGTGCGGATGTACGCATATGTCAGACTTTGCTGTGCTGCTTGAAGACTATGAACCGGTGAATAATGCACATTTCATTATTAAAAATAACTTTGTTTTCAACATTTACCCATATTTTAGCCTGGCAAACTGCCCGATGCCGTCTACTACGTCTGCTATGCTCTGTACGCTATTTCACTGATCCTGCTCGCGTTGTTCATGTTCTATGTAATTGCTGCCGAGTAAGTGTTCTGGCTGCTGTGTCATTTTATAGTTCAAAAGTCACAGATTTTCTTAATCTTTTAGCCGTCTTCACTACGAGTTGCACATTGTGCACTGGAACTGTGCGCTGGCCTTGTTTCTGGCCATTTGCTTCTATTTGATGACGCTCTTCGCCAAGGATGCTCGGGTTTGAATATTGTAGTTGTGAATGAAGCATTAAATTTCTCAAACAACCAAACTCTTGAAATTAATGATCCCGTCTTTTCAGCTTGGCTGTATTGCCGTGAGTGTGTTCCTGCACTATTTCTACACGAGTGCGTATCTGTGGCTGACCCTTTGTGCCCATTATGTGTTCCGATCAATTACGTCCGGCAAATTGGGTGGCAAAATCATGACCTGGTACAGCTACATTGGATGGGGTTCGTTTGTTTGTTTGCTGGCAGCCTTTCCGCATTTTTTCCGCACGTTAGTTTCACAACATGTTGTGCGACGTTTCAGGAGCCCCAGCACTGCTCGTTGTAATCCTTGTGTTGATAGATGTTTCACGATATGGTATAGGAGATCGATGTCTGGGAGCGCATAATGACCATTTCCTGTGGCTTTATGTCAATATCATTCTCATGATGGCATTTGTAAGTACCTAACATTGGTTAAAGTATTTGGTTTATTTTATTGATTGATTGTTTTTGGCATATTTTTCCTCTCTAGTGCACATGCCCATTGGTGGTCATTGCCGCGATCAACCTGTCGAAAATGAACATAAAGGATCCGATCGATCGCGCTGATATCAGGCAAATAAATTTTCTCTTTGAAGAAAAAATCGTGTCAAGACCACGATGCTTTTTTAGCTGGAGCCTGTGGGGTTTGATGATCATCTGGCCATTCATATTCCTTGTCTGGATCTTCATCATTTTCATCTATTTGGCTCCACTTGGCGTGCAAGCAATCGATTTCATGTTTGAATTGTTCAACAGTCTGCAAGTGCGGTCGATGTTTATCATTTTCTCTTTTAACGTTGGCAGTTATGGGTGTGTCCCTGATGTTTCAGGGTATAATATTCTTCATTGTGTTTGGCGTGATGGTCCCGTCCGGTCGTCTGGCGATTCGCACGTGTGCGCGCGCCGATGCACGTGTACGTTGGCAATTTTGCGAATTTTTTCAAATTTTATTTAAAAACTGACAATGAAATCATGCTTTTATACTGTTGGGTACAGTTCGGCGCTTGGATGCTTGCTCCACAATTTGTGTTGTGCCCTAATGGTCCGGCAGTTAGTGATGGGCAGCCAGATATGCTCGTCATTTTCTCACAAAGCTTCGAACGTATACCTACAGATCCCACAACAAGTAGCGTCCCAGTGCGCAGGATTTTTTCGGCCTACCGCGGTTGACTGCAGTCAACCGCAAGCCCACCGGATTGCTATCTTTAACACGCAAGGTATAGGCGACAGCGACCCACCGGGGGCTACCGCCTGCTACCGCAGTCGACTGCGGTGGACTGCGGTGGGGCGCGGTGACTGCGCACTACCGCGCTCCCTTGGCTTGCTCGCTTTTTGTTTTTTTATCGTACTTGCTGCTGTTTACTTGCTTTTGAGCTCCATTCAGCTCGGTCTGGGTTGTGTTTCAAAAGTCGCAGATGCGGGTATTGCAATTCACCGAACGTGGAATGATAACCGCAGCATTTTTTGTTCTCAAACTTTACTTATTAAGAACGAAAATCAAAATATGCATATTGGTTCGCTGTGAAAGACACGTGCAAATGTTGATAAAACGGCAGTCCAAGATACATACAATATACTGAACCATTTTCTGAAATATAAAGCGGCAAAACCATTCACAAGAAATTAGATGGGACACGGTGTGTTGTGATAGCGGACGTAAAACTTGCATGTAATAATAGTCTGGTGTGATATCGAAATTGAAACTTGTATGTAATAATCTTGAGTCATTGCGCGAGCGTGAAACTTGTATGTGATAATAATCTTATGTGATAACGGATAGCGTGTTCTTTTTTTCTAATCAAAAGTCGTTTAGTTATGAGTAGTAAGCCTCAATTTCGTACTATTGCATAAACAAAATTTAGTGTAGCATATTTTTACTTCGTGACTTTTAAAACACAAACCAGACCGAGCTGAATGGAGCACAAAAGCAAGCACATAAATAGCAGCAAGTACGATCAAAAAAACAAAAAGCGAGCAAGCCAAGGGAGCGCGGTAGTGCGCAGTCACCGCGCCCCACCGCAGTCGACCGCGGTAGCAGGCGGTAGCCCCCGGTAGCCCCCGGTGGGTCGCTGTCGCCTATACCTTGCGTGTTAAAGATAGCAATCCGGTGGGCTTGCAGTTGACTGCAGTCAACCGCGGTAGGCCGAAAAAATCCTGCGCACTGGGACGCTACTTGTTGGGGGATCTGTATGTGCCCTTGCCGCAAACACTACCTGCACCAGAAATTCTTCCATGCTTAATGTGCTTGTGAGCTTCTGTATTACTGTCCGACTCGTGTACACGCTACAAAAATTAAACTGCACATTTTCTCATCACTTTTGTGCAGATTCGGGCCATAGTTGAAGAGGACGAGATCTACCCTGATCTGGCAGGGGATTTCATGTCCGACTGGTCGCCACCGACGACGGCAGCGGCCAAGAACAAAACAGACGTCGATGGCGTACTGGCTGATGTGAACAAGAAACGCAAGAAAAAGAACAAAGTCGCCGCAGCCGATCCCGATCCGACATGGAATTGAGGCACCGATCAATCTGTAGTTTATGTTCAATGTTCGTTCGTACACGTTAAATGTGCTGTGACATGGATCGGCTTCTGTGGCATCGCACGCTTTGTCCAACAGAGTCACTCTGGGATTTAGAATCGAAATTGATTGACAGACTGAGGTCGTTTTTCAACTGCCACTCGAAAAGTTTATGTCTGTACATGCCTGAGTGGCTGATGTTTCACCGAATAGCAATCTCAACATTTCAGCCCGAACGTCGCGACAAAGTGCGTCACAAAGTGTACGTCGCTTACATTGGCAAGTCTTGAACACAAAACAGTGATCATTATCTTGGTAATTTACTATTAAAACGGGATTACACATAATTGCATTATTTGCACCATTTTGGAATTTTCAATTCCATTTCAGAATTTCAAAAATTTGTGCAGTTTATTTTTTGAGTTATTCGAAGCTGTAGGACTGATTTTTTACAACACCCTGTTATTGCATCGTCAGTATTTCTATGCTCCGCAGGTCAAATTTTGTGAACGTATAAAGTTACATATACATACATTGAGCCTTTGACCTACAACGTAGCGATTGGAATCTGAGAACGTGCGTCTTTTATTGGGTGCCACTTACTTCAAAAAATACATCATCACAGAACCAAAAGCAATGTGCTGTTAAAACGGTAAAAATAGACATTCAAAATTATAATCAATTCACAATTCTGGGTCATTATTGATTTATTACATTCGAATAAAAAACGCGGTGCCAGAAATCAGCCACTTTGAAACATCTTTGTCGCATGGGACTTCAACGTTCGTGACCAGTTTCTCACGATCTTGGCTGTAGTAGAGCGGCAGGGTAACACTGGTGACATTTTGGTCAGGCTGGGACTAAAAGTGAAGAGAAACGTTTTTATTCAAATAGCAGTTTGTCATCAAAAGGTTTTTTACGAAAACATACCAGCGCCACCCAAGCGACCGTAAGCACAGGAGCATTCTGTATGGGTGTTGTGTTGTGCAATGGCTCCCTCAACAATCCGCCATCAAAAACAGCACCCTCAATTTGTAGTCCCGACAGCGTGAGTGCGATTTTGGCTCCGGTCACTTTCTTGCCGCTGCCCCATGCACAGGCGAGTTTCAGTTGGTCCATGCTTGTGTTGAGCGTTCTGAAAGAATGAACATATGGTGCCGATGGTCGTTGATAGCAATGGGACTGGCTTCCTAACGTGTACCAACAAAGGCACCTACAGAGTTGAGATGGAGTATTTTCGGTTCATGGCTGTGACCGCTGGCGCTTTTGTCATTAACAAGGCTCAGGGCGCCATTGCAGTCTGACATTATGGACTGAAACTGCAATCACAGATGTAACGCAAAGCCTGACACAAGGATAAATCGTATCGTTATTATTTCCAAACATCGTACGCCATAGTGCCGGTTTTCGGTCACGGGCTTTTTTCAAAGTTGAAAATTTTAATTGCTTCGCGGCACAACACCAGCAAAATTATTACTACAACATCACCCAAACGAACCTGGCTGTTTGTTGTCGAATTGCGTTGAGGAAAGTGGCCGGTCTGAACAGGTCCGACAAGTCCACCGTCTCCCCAGACAGCATGGCATTGTTGTTGCCAGTGCACTTGGCTGCCAAACGGTGCACGGCCGTCGCGCGATGCATCAGGGTTGTGATGTAGTCAAGTGGATCGAGGGGACCTTCCCATTGCTTCAACCAAGCTTCAGGTGTCTGCAATCCTATATCTGGTTGATTGAGATTCATGTGATGTGATGGGTGGAATGACTGGTCAAGCGGCACCCTCAGCTGCCCATAGCTGGTGCATCGTGTACGCAATCTGCCACCAACCCAAAGACTATACCGACCTCCTGACGCATGAGCGACTGAGCCAATTCGCGTGTCTGAGTTGTGAGAATGGCTGTACCCCTGATGGCACGGCTGAGCGATGCCAGACTCTGATGCACGCACTGCACTAGCAGAATCGCATTGTACTTTTCCAGCAGCACGAATGCGTTGAGTGGCGAAGTGTCGGCACTTTCCACCGGTGCCGTTGCCTGGGCTGAATGCATTGACTGGCCCTGGTTCAACTTCTTCCAACTGTTCAGGAACGGGGTCAGCGCTTTGGCCCACGCGTCACGATCGAAATGCGTCGTTGAGGACTCGGCGATTTGAAGCTGACAACAACGATTTGTTTTTTTTGGCTCTTTCTGCGACATTGTCAAACCCAAACTCACATGTCTGCACTGCGCGATCACTCGTTTCGCTTCCGACATCTCCCAACTGTGCGCAATGTTGGCTGGCAGGCCGAACGCTTTGGGTGGGTCCTCATCGGGCACTTGATCGATCAGACGTTGGTAGTCCTGGGAATACGTGATGAAATTATACGTTACTCAGTTTGTCAAAAAATATGGCAAAAGTATGTAGGCCAGGACGTTGCACCTTGAAACTAGCAGCGACGGGCAGTTGAATGTTGTCGGCCAAATGCACCGATGGTCTGCCGTTTGCAGGCAATGTGTCGTCGTTGAACACTCGATTCAAATACGCCAACAGAACACGATTGTCGAAATTATTGTCGATGCGACCGCCATAGATTGCCGATGACATCAGGCCGTGCACAAAATCCCAGTGCACCGAACCTAGGTGATGTTTCAAACGTCGTGAATCCATAGTTGATGTGGTATACAACATACCTGGATCAGTTGGTGTTTCTCAGACTTACCCGTCTTCCTTGATTTCTCGAACAGGTCATCGATCACGTGATAACCGACGCGAATGTCCGAATAGTTGAATTCGTAGAACTTTGACCAGCCCTGGACAATTGAGTCACATGCAGAATTCCAGTTAAATTCGACAGTTTATAAAGTGAGCACAAACCTGTGGAATGTAGCTTCTTCGTTCCTGACACACAGCGTGGAACCAAGCCAATGCGAACAACGTCTGTGACCTGCGAACATCCGAGTCCTTTTCCACAGCCTTTGGTCCCCAACCAGCGAATGTGCGTTGCAGGTTGCGTTTGATGCCCGGTGGACTCTCGTAAGTCACCTAGAAAGAGAGACGTGTTTAGCTGTTGGAGATCTCGGTATTTCAAATCATGGTTATCGTATACCTTGATACATGACTGCAGCAGCAACGCCGGAAATTGACTGTGTTGCTCAGCGGTCAGCCACAGACGAAAGTCCTTGTGTGGAGTCAAGCCGAGCAGCTCCTGTGTAGACAAGAAGGCATCAAAGGTTATGACAGAATCCTCCAGCGAAGAACCAACAGGAACAAACCTTCTCCAAGTCCGGCAGCCAAGCAATGACCAGATGCAAGTTCTTCAGACTCAACCATTCTCCACTCTGAGCGCATTGTCTCAACAGGTCAATGGCAAGCTGCTGCTGGCCCTGACCCATTGGTACTTGATGGTATTTGTTCTTGCCAATCGTATGATGAGCCAGATCTTCTAGTTCTTCACTGGGATCAGAACCAGATGTTGTGATCAGAAGGATCGGCTCTTTTGATGTGGCTTCTTTCGCCAAATGGCCGAAGTCAAGCGACGGAGGAGACAAGTTTGTAATGCCTGCAACAATATTTAAAAATGTTAACTTATAGTAACATGAAATCTAAACAATTCTTAAGGTTCTTACCGAGCACTTTAACAGCGAACCACTCCATGGCGGAATGCAGTCGATCGGGTTTGACGGCTTGGATGGTCATCAACTTCTGGAATGGCGTAATCTTCGACTCCAATGATTTCGGGAACGCTTTCTCGCATTCGGCACTCGCTCGGAAATCGGCCCATGAATTGGCGTCCGTCAGACCCAGATTGCCGTACAGTTGGCTAAAGTTGGACTGGAAAGACAGAGCATGTGAAACGTTGGGCGCGAAAATGGTGAGAAACGGTGAATGACGAACCCGCAGCACGGCAACAGCTTGGTGCTGCTCCTCGTCAATCCACGAAGGCAGACCACTGGTGCTGATGCCCTCGGATTTGCCGTCGTGCACGAGTAGACCGACGAACGTCTCCCATTCCTGAACATCAAGGCAGGAACTCGTTGTTGCCGCAACGTGATGTTCGCATAAAACAAAGAGACGAACGTTGGTGTGAAACATCGCCGCGTACATGTCGTGCACCAGATGTAGTGCGAACATGAGTCGATCCTGTTTGAACAGCGACCGTGACACGTACTCGTAAACCAGACGTTGTAGACTGACGGACAAGTTCTTGATGGCGAAATCCGAAGTCGCTTCGCTGCCGCTCTGAACCTCCACGGAAAAGGCACTTTAACTATGTTTTACGTTTGTTCGTCAATATCAGAAACTACACACCTTTGCGCCAGCTAAAGTCCGCTCAAACAATTGTAGGACCGCAGCCAAACTGTAGCGGTACATGTTGTTGATTTGGAACATGTCAGTGATGACAAAGTATAGCTTGCTGCCAGTTTCGGCTAGTGGTAGGAAAATGTTGCGTTCCTAGGAACCGAAAAAGAAAATCAATTTCAGTTCACATGTATTCGCAAACGAAATATTCAACCTTATCCAATGACTCCTGCAATTTCTCTGATTCAGCGAGTGAAGTCGCAACCGTGTCCGCATTCTCTTTAGCCTTGTTCAACGACACGAGCAGTTCTTTGTTCTCCAACAGATTGCCCTTGGACGCAGCCAGTTCCTCGAGCAGTTGTTGTTCGAGTTTATCCAGTTCCAGTTTCATTTCCTCTTCTTTGCGCAACAGTTCCTTGTTGCGTTTCTCTAGTTCGGGTTTTTCTCGCTCGATAGTGAACGCAAGCAACTGAAACATTCAGTTCGATTTGTGATAACAGTATTTGCTATCTACGTACCCCGCCGATAACAGAAACGACAGTTCAATCGCGTTCTTGAGTTTAAAAACACACCTGCGACGTCAAACCGGCTCTTGTGATTGTGAAATTCACTTCGTTGACAATTGCCGCCGCATCAGGCGGCAGCTGCAGGGCTGAGTTCTGGGTGCACAGGAACAACTTGAAGTCCTCGTTGTAGTCAATCGACTTCTCACCCAGTTGCACAACTTGACGAGGTCCTGGAATAATCATCTTCCTTCCGCTTACTAATTCCCCAAAGCGAATATACCTTCATACCTTGATTGAACCGATCACCCCTGAGCAACGGATACAGCGCTGGTTCAATTTTGTCCACTCCGTACACGATCAGTGTTTTGCCAAAGCGGACGGCCAACTCGACTTGCGTAATGAAGTTATTGTCCTGAGCAAAAAAAGAATTCGAACGACGAAAACTGCTTTCAGTTAATTTGCCGCACTAACCGCTTGATTCACAACTTCAAGTTTGGCATTCCTCAAATGGTTCTTCAGCCATTCGATTGCTCTGCCAGATGGATCGACGATCAACGGGGTTTGTCGGGTCTGAATACGACAAGTGCTAAATGTAATCGGGACGAAACGGGTGGTCTGCGCGATTCTGTGCTCACATTTTGTATGATCACAGCATTCTCTATCGACAGTCCGTCATTCGGTAGACCCTCTGTCTTCCACAAGGATTGCTCGGCTTCGGTGCTTAGCAGTCTGCGATCCAAAGATTAGTCTTTCTGATCAATAACAGTGGAACAACAAATACAATAGAGCCTTGCTTTCTGAGACTGAAGTCCTTCACACCAACGATCTCCTGCCATTCTTTCAACACTTTGCGTCTGACATCTTCGGCCGTCGAACCCAATAAAGTGACAGAGGCAGCCGCCAGCAGAATCAGTTTGGGCAATTCGTCCAGAGCCGTTTGCAATTCACCCATCTAGAACAATCGAGCACTTGGTTTTCTGATTCCCATGAAAGAAAAACTGTTGATGAATCACATACTTGATGATTCCATCGCACATATTCGCCCTCCAGTCGAACCACCAGAGTCGATGCCACTTTGATGGTTTCTTGCTCTCGATCCAGGTCGATTTTTATTTGTGTCGCCTCTTTCGTGAATTTTTCGAATCTGTGCCGAAGCTCGGCTACCTTTTCGTCTACCGTTTTCAGTCCTTTGCTCAACTTGCCCATCTGTTTTTCGGCTTTTTGAAGATTTCTAAAAAAACGCTATCGAGTTTTCTTATTTCGATTTGCGGCAAGAAGCTGGCCAAAACCTACTTTTGCAGTTTAGCTTTTTCGTTCTCCAAGGGCGCGATCTGTTCCAGTATCTCAGCGTATTTTAGATTCGCTGTGATCCATGAAACCAGCGGCGCAGCTGCTGCTGACGCGAACTTTGCTTTCTGCAAAGATAAATAGATATTTTATTTTAACAGAGCAAGTTCGTGCAGTTAAAATTCAACCAACCTTCATGTCGAAAGACTCTGGCTTGTTCTTAATCAGTGTGGAAACCTTCTTGCGAATTTCTGGAGTGATGTTGTGCGCATCAAAATTGATAATCTCGTCTTTGATCCCGCTTTTCGACAAGAATCTGCGAATCAAAAAATGGATCAAAAAGTGTACATAACTCCAAAAAGTTTGGAAAGTTCTAACGCTCGCATGCTCTGCCAAGAATTGTCCTGTATCCCCATGAACGTCAGCACTCCTTCCAATATGTCCCTGATCACCGGAGGCGGGATGCGTAAAGCACGTATTTCGGCCAAAGTACTCGTTTGAATCTGACTGACGGCACTCTTGGCAGCGTTGATCGCAGGTTCCACCTGCACATTTCAACGAATTAGCATTAGCCTAATATCCGCCCTTAAACGTTTTAAAACATCGTAAACGCACATCAGCCAGTTGTGCGTCGATGATCTTCTTCTGTTCCTCAATCCTCTTGTTCTCCTTCTCAACATCAGCCTTCAACACGAGCATTTCGTCCTTCTGGTCCCCAGCGGCCGTCATGCTCTCCGTAATGGCTGCCAGTGCCGCGTCCGCTTCAGACTGTTTCTCGGCCAATAGTTTGCTCTTCTTTGCTGCCTGCTCTTTCATTTTCGCCACTTGGTCTTTGGCCTCGGTCAGTTTGGTCACGCCGGCCTGAGTGATAGTACAGTATGTGTCAGTAACTTTTGTTTTTTAGATTTTCCTTCTCACGGTTTCTGCGTGCCATCAGTACCTGCAATCTCTCATGTCTCGTGCTGGTCTTCTTCTTCCGTTCGTGGTACAGTTCTGCGTAGGTTCTCAACAGCAACAGGAACTTCAAAGGCGTCGCATGTACCGGAGCTCGTTCGAAAAGATGGACAAACGCTTTCAGCAGACCATCACCACCGGTTATTGGACGTTTGTCATATTTCTCCATTTTCGATAGGGTCAATCGGGGCATCTGCAGATACATTATCCAAATATAGTGTTTGTATTAGGGATATAGTTGTAGCTTACCTGAACGAGGCTGTCACGTGACCAGGACGTGTTCCACATAACAGTGCATTCTTTGAACAACGACGGATTTGACTCGCAACGAAACGTGAACTCTGGGTTCTGGTTGTCCATTATGAACACAACGTGAAGGTTGGCTTTGATCTCTGAGTAAGTTCAAGATTTAAAAATATGCGTTTTGTGCACACAACGCATTTATTCACTGAACAACAAACTCTTTGCAAAATAGGCGTAGATGGTCCCAGTGTGTGAGTCTTCTGATGCCTGGTCACGTAGAGGATTAAGCAACGGATCCAGTTCCTCATTGGTGTACAGTCCAGGAGCCTCTCCGGCAGCAAGGAGACTATTCAATAGCTCGAGGTATTGAGGATCGGTCAACTGGTAGTCCTCAATTAGGAGAACCACTTGCTCGTTCTCTATACCAGCGGCTTGAGTGACCTGAAACAGATGGATTAGAATTTCACTTTGCCATTGGAGCCTGGAGCGTGTCAGTCAATGTGGCTCTTCAACACAGCAGAAAAATAAAGGTAGGCCACCTGCTTCAACTCCTGTTTGAATTGTTTGATGCCATAGTCCTTGGTCATTCTTGGAGTGAACAGTCTCATTTGATGCATATTGGCAACGATTGACACAGCAGTCCGACGACCGATGCCCGAACTGGAGTTATATGCAGACGTTACCTTGTCACATTGCGCTTGTTTAAAAATATTGAATCGCTCACCGTCCCACAAGCAGAAGAGATCCACTACGTTCAGACAAGACGCGATCGCAGCGTGACATCAATTGGAGCACTTCCGTGAACATCAGGAGGTCGATCTCTCGGTAATCGTGACCTGAAGAAACACGAACACATTGTTGATGAGTTCAGGGACGTTTCAAATCCTTCAACTCACTGTATCGATTGGCAGCCTTCTCAACCACCGTCGTAAAGTCAGAATCGTCTAATTTACCCAGCAGCTTGCCGAAGGTTGGAATAGGTGCACCAGGCATGCATCCCACTGATGATCCGCTTGTTGTGAAGAAGCCACCTTGAAAGACTATTGATATACAGCTGATAGTCTGAGGTATACGACGTGTAGCCTACGGTTTGAAATTGAACGAGATACCTTCTTTCTCATTAGCTACACTGGATCCCATCTCAGCTTTGATTGCTGATGTCAATACGGATTCAAATGCGTTCCGATCATGACTGTCCACCATTTTGTCCTTAAACAATCGCCTGGCCTCGTACGTCACAACGTCAACCAATGAGTCCTGATTCATTTCATATCGCATCGGAGCCAATGCCCATCTTGTTAGGTCACGCGGCGTGAAGATGTAGTGCGGATGGTCGTCCGATTTGAATTTCTCGCGAACCTGAAGTAAGGGTTTTATGTGAAATGTCACCGAAAAACAACATACCTAGTGTGCGTCGCACCTGTTCATATGTCTGCACCATTGCTGCTGCGATGTGAGCACTGCGTGAACTGAACGCTGGATACTTGGATTCGAATGTTGCACTCAGATAGCTGGTGTAGATGCTTCCGAGCTCACGATTGGTGGGATAACTGAGAAACATAGCAAAATCGTAGACTAATCACAGGTGAAACAACGAAGACTTTTATGAAGCACCTGACGTTACATATTCTGACGATGGATGCGAGTCTGGCCGATATGCGATGTCTTCCAGGTGTGTTCACTGCAGTCATACTGGCCACGATCTGTATGTGCTCAAGACCAACCCACTCCAGTGAGCTGTCGTAGAATCCGCCATATGTTATAATCTGCAGCGAAAGGAGTTTGGCAGGATTTTACGAATACAAAGACACAGCGGTCATACAGCTAACCTGTTGCACAAAGGCAATCAACTGACTGGTACCCCATTTGTCAGGTTTCGGCAGATTGATGTCTTTGAGATAGAACACGAGATGCTCACAGTCTTTTGGCCTGTACATCTTGCCGGTATTCGAGCTGACGATCAGACAGTTTTGTGACAATTTTTGCAACATGTGATCAGGAGTGGTTTGCGCGTTGCAATGGAGTACGGCCACGTTCGTGCTACGTAGACGTGTGAAACTTTGACGCAGAAGCAGGCTGAAGGTTTGTTTCGATTGTAATAATGATGAACAGAGGTGTTAGGAAAGGGAAAAGTGTTAACCCTTTGCCACATCCCTCCGGTCCGACAATCATGAACGGCGCTCGATTGCGATCCGTCAACCATTCGAAGAACTGGTCCATATTGGCCTGAAATAATGTCGATCACTTGGTGTGTCCAGTTGAGCAGATGACAATTCCAACCTGAGTGGTCGCAGTCATCACAACAGGCAGAGTGTCAAAGTTCTTCATATCCTTCATATCGAATGTCTCACTTAAATCGTCGACGTACGAAATCAACGCATCTGATTTTTGATTGTAAGTGCAGTTCCAAGGACGATGTGGGTCGGGCGGGCTTAGACCGACCCAGGAGAACAACTGAAAAAGATGCTACACGCCAAGAAGGGATACTGAGTAGATCAGACACTCAGTCAGACCTGTTTGGCGAACTCTGATTTATCTTTTTCCGTCATGTTGCCAGACGCTCCACGGAGCAATCGAATCGTGAAATCGCTGATCGATTCTGCTTCTGACAGGTGCGACAACGCATTCAGCACTGTGCCAACCAGACTGACCTCGACGACCGATGTGGTCTGAATTTGACAGTAGAGCGATGCTTATTCGATTGAAACATCGTCATGAAACGAACGTGTTCACGTATCCAATCAATGGTCTTGCTGAAGTAGTCATTCAACCACTGTTTCAGTTTATCGACATTCTTGGTTTGTTTCCGAAGCCAACTGTTGACGATGCTTTGGATATTGACGTCCTCATCACTGTAACGATTAGGTAGATTTTGAAATTTTCTATAAATAAGAACTTGGTAGTGTAAAAAGTACCTCAAGAATATCATGCCCATTCGAGAGATGGTGGCTAGTGAGGCGTGTGTGATGTCATGCGTCTCGAAAATGAAGTTGACGTTCGGACCAAATTGAATGCGTTCGCCGGAAGGCATCGTTAGCAGACGATTGTCGTCCAAGACCGAGTTCAGCGATTCGATCTGAACGCGTCTGATGTTAAAAGTAAATTGAAGAATCAATCGCTTGCAGTGGTCACATACCCAATTGGGATCAACATCTCCATCGCACACAATCCACGACTGCACCTCAATCGGCTCTTTGACAACCTGTCTAGCCGATTGGGTCAACACGCCATCCGTCCATTCACGTGTGTCGATGTCCATGTTGCCAAGTAGCTAAAACAGTTGGAATGTTGTCACGTGTCATTCTTACATATCATCAGAAGGTTACAATCGCTGCGCTAACTCTGGTACGCGGCATGCTCTTCGGATTCATGGTGTACAGATTGACCTGCTGGTCGGTTTTGAGCAGTGCGCTGCGCAACAATCTCCACAGAGTTGACTTTCCACTGCCACTTGGTCCCACTATCACCACACCCATGCGCTGACGGAGTTGATCATAAAGTTCGAAGCATTTCTTCACTTGGGCCTTTGTGATTTCAATGCCAGCTTCCTCGGCACTTTGGTTAAGCGCTTCGATCAAATGCTCGAATTCGATGCTGTGCATTTCGACACCACTAAAATATTCACGTTTCAGAAAAATATTTGGTCGCAACTTCGCTTCGATGATTTGCCATCAGTTAAAAATTAGGATGTTCGAACGTACCGGAACACATCCTGCACAAGCGCGTCGAATCGCACCGAATCGGCAAACGTCAGTTTCGATATTGTGTTGAGTCTGAGTGCTTGAACGACCAGTATCATTTCTTGCATCTCATCTATCTTCTGTTCGGCCACACGAGCCGCCGACAGCAAGTCACCACTGCCACGAAGCACGGGCTTCAGCGCACGCAGACCCCAGTCGTAGTGCTGTTGCGTGGAAAGCAAGTCTCTGTAAGAACATGTCGTAAACATCTCTTACCTTGTACAGTGAAGGATAAAAACTGTATTGTCACTCCTGTACTTTGCCAATATGAACAGGTCGACCAGCTTTCTTCCAATTGACTTTGCGTTCTTGAACCCTTCGGCGAACAGCAAAGTCTCGGCGATTACATCGTTGTCGGGCGCTGTCATCGCCACTGGTCTGAAGTTAGAGCAGTATTCCTGCCTCATCAGACAAGACTTCGGTCCAGAGAACACTAACCTGAACAACTGCTTCAGGTTGTCGGGCAACTTCTGTCTTCCACCATAGCCTTTGCCAGCCGGATTCATCGTGATGAAAATTCCAGCGTTGAAATCGAGATCAACCTGTGCATGTGTGAGAATAAGAAGATGATGCTTCACGAAGCAGTGTCAAACGATGTTATTACCTGTTTGCCCAGCAGCTCACATTTAGGCGTTCGATCCTTTATTGCCGCTTGAATGATCTGAATCTGCATGGACACAGCGGACAGCACCGCTTCGTCAAGCCGGTTGAATTCATCGAAACAGCCCCATGCGCCACACTTGATCAGACCAGTAAAAATTCGACCTATAGATCAATGCTCTTGTGAACAGGTGTTGTATTTTCAAAATGCACCCTATTTTTACCCATTGATTGCACATCAATGCCTTCGTCACAATTGAATACCAGCACTTGTCGGCCGAATAGCCCACCGAGAGCCTTTACTGACTCGGTCTTGCCTGTTCCGGCTGGACCATATGGATTGCCACCGAGACCGATTTGCATTGCTGTAGAATAAATTATAGCTGCGTATATTAGACCTCATTTTAAGACATGTTTGTGACTTTTCTACCTTGCGTCATCGTCAGGTAGCACTTATCAGTCAACTGTGTGTGCACCAATTTTGACGCGTTGCCCTGGTATTCGTAGGTGTAACTGAACTCTGCATCGACCATGCGCATGATCACGCTGTTGTCGGATGGTCGAACGTAGAAACGAAGCTGTTTTTGCCATGTCCATGCATTTGTGTCGCTCACCTCAAACACGTTTCACTTTCATTTATTAAAGGTGCTGGTCAACAACCCATCGACTTCGTTTAATCTTGGGGGCAGTGCACCTGAACAAAGGTGGAATATCGTGTTACTCGACCCTGACTTGGGGAGTCGATTGGTTGCTTCCTGATGTTTCACGGCCGGGTTGAAGTTTGCCCCTCAGTGAAAAAATGCAAAAATTTTGCCGGGTTTCCGTGGAAAGGACAATTCGCGGCAACGTTTAAGAATTTCAGAATATCAAGCACCAACGTTTGTTTCATCAGTATGATATACAGCTTTGCAGGAAACAGCTTGTATCCTGAAGGAGAAGTCATTTAGTTCCAAAAACCTGGTGTTTTTTGGTCACCGTTTTCTTCGCCGATAATTTTAAGCATCTGCGATTGACCAGCAAATGTGTTGATCGGACACAAAAATCCTCTAATTATTGTGTACATAACCTGTGCTTTTGAGTTCTTTGCACCAAATACAGCTAACGCAATAATTCGGACAACATGCGCAAGTCGGTCATTATGGGCGTGCGCGACCCCAAAAAAGACAAAACATTTTTGAGTGCTCGAATCTGCACGTTGTTCTTGAGCGCGCGCGCTGATAATGACCGACTTGCGCATGTTGTCCGAATTATTGTATTAGCTGTGTTTGGTGCAGAGAACTCAAAAGCACAGGTTATGTACACAGTAATTAGAGCATTTTTGTGTCCTATCAACACATTTGCTGGTCAATCGCAGATGCTTAAAATTATCGGCGAAGAAAACGGTGACCAAAAAACACCAGGCTTTTGGAACTAAATGTTTTCTCATTTAGGATGCAAGCTGTTTCCTGCAAAGCCGTATATCATACCGATGAAATAAATGTTTGTGCTTGATATTCTGAAATTCTTAAACGTCGCCGTGAATTGTGCTTTCCACGGGAAGCCGGTATAACTTTTGCATTTTTTCACTAAGGGGCGAACTTCAACCCGGCCGTGAAACATCAGGAAGCAACGAATCGACTCTCCAAGTCAGAGTCGAGTAACACGATATCCCACCTTTCTTAATGTGCACTGCCCCCAAGATTAAGCGAGGTCGATGGGTTGTTGACCAGCAGCTTTAAA
>JASAMV010002401.1:0-10695 GCA_030248065.1 Rhynchonema sp. JSB1_4 | reverse complement strand
CGCTATATCCAATGAAGTCAAAGTCAAAACCGGAGAGTTTATACGCACCTTCAACAATTCCATCATTTTCATCACGCCCTCCTTCAAATGTTGATCGTCGGTGGCCGAAACAATATCATCCATGGCTGACTGGTCGGCAGACCTGCACGAGAATTGAGAATGGGCAGACTTTTGATATATGCACCTATCCTGACCCATGCTCTGACTAGGCCGGTATGCACTTTTCTGGCACGGTCCGCGTGTCGAGCTTGATCGGGCGTGTAACTGGGATTGGACCATATCTTTGCCATATTGTCGTCGTGTCGGTGATTACGACCATAGCGCACAAGTTTCCTACACAGCTCACCACACCAGGGAGCAACTGTTCTGCCGGGCAAAATCACAGAAACTAAAAAATCGCAAGATATGGTCTCCAAACCATTCTGCACCCCGACCACACCCGACCAAAGTCATTAAAGTGCATACCGGACCACACATTTGAAAGACGCCGCACAGCTGCCAACCTGCATGCGACTTCGTTGAGCCGAAACCACCGCCGAAGTAGCTGGGCCCTGCCCCGTAGGATTGGGGAGCCATCGCCGTCAGGGAACCGGCCATTGAGCCACTGGCCACTGAGCTTGCGTCCATGCCAGCAAACGAACCGCCGCTGGCCTCAAACCCGGATGTTGACGCAAAACTGGCTTGTTGTCCCCGTGGGTACAACGGGTCGAATGAGGAACGATAACCGGTTTGGGCCATGTTCATTTGTAGATCTGCGCACATCTCGGTGGAGCCCCACAGGCCATGGTTGGGGCCATGGCCGTTTTTGGACCGCTCAATCCTGCAGCCGCCCCGTCTCCCTTCGGAAACCTGACTGCTGCGCCTGTGCCATAATGACCGTCGTCGTAACAGATTGGAGCTCGGCCGCCGGAACGACTGCCTGAACGCGAGCGACTGCTGTTGACGCCCTGGCTGCTTTTCATGCCCGTTGCGCCAACCGAACCGCTGAAGAAATGGTGCACGGGCGAGATTCTGATCGGTGATGTTTCGCGTGGCTCGGGCACAAACGGTGTCGGTTGGATTTGTGTCTCTTCGCCACGCGGTGGTGCGATCACCATCGACGTTTGCTCGGTGACGAAACCGTACTGAAAGTGGAGTTGTGAGGCTGATGTTTCACAATATTGTTGGCTTGCACCATATTTGGAAAAATTTGATCGCTGCTGATTGAAAAAAAAGTTGACGCAGGTGGTATTCGGTCTTCGCAGCACGGTGGGCAACCAGTTATATCATGAACGTGTTCACAAGACGATATCAAACTTGATGATCGAATTAGATCAGACGACTTGCACCCCAGTTGAAATTAGTGCCAACACTAAATTTCGAAAATATCCTTGGTTTTCCAGAAAAGTTTTGTGATCAAGGCAGATCCGATGTGAGGTTGCTAGCGCCCAACACTTACTTTACAAGGGGGTCCATGAATCAGAAACGACCTTATAAACCGATGACGTTCGTCAACCCCTTTTCAATAGGTCGCAACCAACTTTGAGACTGAGATCGAGCGCCTTGTGCAGCTTGTTGGATTCGTCTGCATTGCTCCATTGCAGTTTGGCTTCGCGCAACAGACGCAGCACGGTGACGTAGGCCCACATTCGCTCGATGAATCCGCCTACGGCACAAAGATTATATGTTTTATTGAAAATTTTGTGTGTGGACACTGCTTGAAAAAAACTGGGTAATGATGAAAAAATCATTTCTTATGTGTAAAACACGCAGGCCCTAGATTGTAAACCTATAAAGGCAAACTACACCAACACGAGCCCGATTTCGAAGGTGGTGTGTATTCAAAACCAATAGAAAGAGAAAATCATCATGCTCCACTTTCTATTCTTCAACGTGTAACATTTCCCAAATCAGCAGCCACGTATGAATGTTTCACTATTCTGCCAGCTGCGAAATCGGGCTCGTGTTGGCGTGGTTTGCCCTATAAAGGCAAACTACGCCAACATGAGCTCGATTTCGCAGCTGGTATTGGTAGCACAATGGCTATATAAGAATTTCATCAAATTCAATCCTGGATTTTCACGTTCAGGCACTCTTAACTACTGTGCTATTTGTGATTCTCACAAAACATTTTCAGCTGATAATAATCAGCAGATCAACCACGTTGCCGCAGGTCTGAAACATTCTCTTTACTACGTGTTTTGTGTGCGATCACGCAACGCAACGTCATTGCCCCGTCACTGTCCCTCTTTACGATTCAGGAAAAAAAGTTGACCAATTCTTATAAAGTCATTGTGCGACCAATAGCAGAATGATGAAACTTTCTGACGTGGCTGCTGATCTGGGAAATGTTACACGTTGAAGAATACAAAACGGAGCATGATAATTTTCTCTTTCTATTCGTTTTGATTACACACAACCTTCGAAATCGGGCTCGTGTTGACTTGTTGTTGTTGTTGTTGCAACTTGCCTATATGCCTATACATACACATACATGTTATGTGCATTGATCAAAACGTTTAAAACTAACCTTCGAAAATAAAAAACCATCAAACACACCCAAAGTCGACGGATCTCGCACTTGTTTCTGGAATGATTTTGGCCACTCCGGCGCGCGAATGAGGCAGGACGGTTGGGACCAGGGACAGACCCAACGTGCGGATGCATCGGTTGAAGTCTGAGAAAATATGCAATTGGATAAAGGGGGCGTCAAACGTCATCTTTCACCCAATGTTCCTTGATGGAAATGACGGGCAGCCCCGAATTTACATTGGTTACAGAAATACAGCATCTTCCAAATCGCTAAGGAGCCAAATCAAAGAGGGATATACTACATATCGGAATCTGTACAATCCAAAACCTGTACCAGCTTCATGTCTCGATCCGGTTTGATTGAGCAAAGAACACAAACTTGGTGCCGCGCTAATAATTTACTTTTATTTCGAAAGTGGCCCCATCCCGTCTTTCGGACCTTGGCTGAAACATAAGAAACAATCAAGCGTAACTTGATAGGCACTTACAAACAGTTCGATGTCGCGTTTGGCGCTTTTTCCGGTCACTTTCGACTGCAGTTGGTCGCTCTTGTGTTTCTTCTTCGACAACAGCTTGCCGAACACGACAATCTCGTTGCCTGCAACAACGTAAATGTATGTTGCAACATCAATCTGTGCTGTGTATTGTGACAGCCAGCAGCAACAACAAGTCATCACGAGATGAAGCGTTGTGTCTGTCCGAGTTGTGCACGTTATGGCTGCCCGCCATATTCGAATAAATAACGTAGGCCTGGCGCACCGTTCTTTTTTTTGTGAAATCAAGTTGATGCCCGCACAGTTCACAGGTTATTTCGAAATACTACGGCCCGGAAAGCGACAAGAGCACCAACAAGTGCACAACAGCCAGCGCACAGCGCACAACTCATTTGTTCCAATTTACGCCGCAAACAAACCAAACCTTCAAACAGCGCGTTCAGATCGTTCGATCTCACCACCGAGTCCATTTCCACCGATCCATCCACGTAGTTGACCTGGCACTCACGCAGCAGCGGACTGCTGATTTCGGCGAAGAAACCTGCGACACAATCTCATATGTGAAGTGTCAAGCTTGGTGTGATCGGATCGAAACGGGCGCGGTCATCGGACGAAGCCTTGCTCACACGTGGTGATCTTGTTCGTTTGCTGGCGCCGTTTCGAAATTTCCTTTTAATAGAAAAATTCAACCCGCGCAAACATATTGTTCGACGGACAGCTGCAAGCACAGCTTCTATTATAGTCACCATTACTGGCCGCATTCTTATCTGTAGATAAAAAATATTCTTATCGGAGCCAGCACGGTAGTGCCACGACCCTTATGCCTTTTATGCCCGTAGGTCATATTTCCGTCTTGTATTGGTCGCACAATGACTATATGAGAATCCATCCAAAATTTTTCCTGAATTGGCAAGCCAGAAGATTCAAATTAACATTGCGCGCCAACGTGTAATCCCACATAAAGTATGCAGTAAGCGAAATGTTTCAGCGATTAAAAACGTGGTTGACTGGCTGGTTTATTTTCAAATGAAAATGTTTTGTAAGAAATACAAATAGCGCAGTGGTTAAGCGTGGCTCATCTTTAGAGTCCTGAAGATCAAGGTGGTTTTGGATGGATTCTCATATGGTCATTGTGCGACCAATACACACACGTGCTTGGTCAGGTCGACCAAGGCCACTTAGATCACCAAGTTGGACAACGCGCCCTTGTTCACAGTTCGAAATATATATTGGTCGCACAATGACCATATGAGAATCCATCCAAAACCACCTTGATTTTCAGGATTCCAAAGATGAGCCACGCTTAACCACTACGCTATTTGTATTTCTTACAAAACATTTTCATGTGAAAATAAACCAGCCAGTCAACCACGTTTTTGTTCCCTGAAACATTTCGCTTGCTGCATATAGTCTGTTGATAATATTTCGACATAGTGTATAAGCCCCATTCAGCGATGTTTGGAGCGGGCTGGGTCGACGCCATTCTAAATGAATGTTTCAAGCATTGCTAACTCAGGTAAAAGACCGATTTAACATTGCTTGCCGCGTGGCGCAAAAACACGTGGCCTGTCATCGCACAACACCAACAATGTTCAATGGCTCTGCGAATGAGTTGGCAATGCCTGAAACATTCATTTAGAATGGCGTCGACCCAGCCCGCTCCAAACATCGCTGAATGGGGCTTATACACTATGTCGAAATATAATCAACAGACTATACTTTATGTGTGATTACACGTTGGCGCGTAATCTTAATTTGAATTTTCTGGCTTGTCAATTCAGGAAAAATTTTGGATGGATTCTCATATAGTCATTGTGCGACCAATATACGTACAGTCGACTTTTCAGAAATTAGCTCAAAATCCAAAAAAGACGCGACAGTCAATCACAACCTTTAAGCTGTAGATCGGCGTCCGAATCCTCGTAGACCTTCTTCGCCAGTCCGTGGTTGCTGGCGGCGATTTGTTGCACCAATTTGTGGTCGGCCTGCTCGCCGAACGAAATACCGTGCATCGAAAAGCTGCGAAAAAAATTGATTAAAATTGCTCTTATTTTCTGCTGATTTCAATATATGAAACTGATGGTTGCCGCTGTCGGGCTATTTTTATGTGCACAACCACATAATGTAGAAATGATATATGTAGATGTGACAAAGCGCATATACTATGCTTGCCATTTCGTCGCATCGCAACACGTGTCAATAACAGATTCTCCTTTCGCGGCACTATGGGTTCAGTTTGAGCAACCGGTAACTGTACATAAATGCCGACCACAACTGTTGGATGAAAATTGGTGACCGCGTGAACACAGTGATTTCTTGCAGACTTTTTTTCGAGTGCGATTTTTTTTACCTGATCCGTAAATGGGCATCTAAAAGTACCAGACTCGAATATCACACCGACCCTGTCGTGTTCTGTCGTTCAATCGATCGCACAATTCTCCGTCCGTTACATTCGCCGGTCGTCGGCTCACCATCCGTCAGAAACACGACCATTTTCGCTAGTTCGTCGTTGCTGCTGGATTCGTCACGCAGCGCGCTGACGCCCGCCAGGATGGCGCCGTGCAGATCGGTCACTGAAACATCGCCACGAAAGTGACTGGCCCAGAACACGCTTTGACCAGCGTAAAAAACTGATCACGTTCACTGATAATGGGTGGAATTTTCGAAACGGTGTAAAGGTCAGTTGGGCGTAAAGGTCAGTGTAAAGTTCGGTCGAAAGCTCGGTCGGCGTTGCTCGGTATGTAAACGTGAAACATTGCCTGTTATCCTGTTATTAACGTGGAATGTTTGAGAGTCCGAAAAATTTTAAAAAAGTCCAGAACGGACACCTGACGTGCTGTAGAAGTTTTGCACAAGGCTTTTCAAAACAACAAGTCCGTAAAAAATTTTTAAAAGAAATCAAAGTCAGAAAGGACACTTGACGTGTTGTAGAAGTTTTGAACAAACCTTTTCAAAACAACATTGGGTGGAATTTTCGAAACGGTGTAAAGGTCAGTTGGGTGTAAAGGTCGGTGGAAAGCTCGGTCGGCGTAGCTCGGTGTAAACGTGAAACATTGCCTGTTATTAACGTGGAATGTTTCAAGTTTACACCGAGGTCTATCACACTGAGCTGTCGACCGAGCTCTCCACCGACCTTTACACCCAACTGACCTTTACACCGTTTCGAAAATATCACCCAATATCCGTCTAATCGAGAATCGTGTTTCAAGTGTGTGCGAAAATCGCTCAAATATTAAACTATGTCCTTCGAAACGTACGTCCGCCGGCTTGCAGCTGGTCGACGAACGCGATCGCACTTTGCACGTTCGCAGCTGTGGCTTGATTGGTGGCCGATCGGTCGATTGAATCGTTGAACGTGATCAACGTGAATCGATCGCTCTCACGCAGCGATTGCAGCACAACGCGAATGGCGTGCTGCGTGAAACATCACTGATATGACGCGGATGGTCTCGCAACAACTAAACAGTGTCTGCCCTACATATCGCGAATCGATCGGTGACGGTGAATGGAGCCAGGCATTTCGTTCACTATGCAGAATATTCACTATGAGTGTCATCGTATCAACCTTGGTGATCGAATAGTATTGGGTCACGTCGTGAATCTGGACCAACGCAAAAGTTGATGTTTATGAGCAAGCACTAAGGTGGTCGAAACATATCTGTACTTTCTGCTGTTTCAGCGCACGAGAGGATCACTATATACGTCTCAAAAGTCGATATTGATGCATTTTGTCATCCAAACATCGGCCCCAAAATATCCCCGAATCTATGTAATACACCCTAACCTTTGTCTGTTCAATCTTTCGTCCTTGCATCGATCCAGATCTGTCGATGACGAAACAAACGTGCTTGCTGCCGGCGGGCAAATTGGTCGGCGCGATGAAATGCACGAAGAAGCCGTCCATGGTCTGCGACGGGTAAGGTTGGCAATAACAATACGCGAATTGTGCGGTTGTTTTGTATTTGGACGCACGTTTTGCGTCATATTTTCATAATGCACAAGCGGTGACACACCACATCATCGTCAGAAAGAAGGCGCGCCTAAAACCACACCCCCGTTACTCGCTACCAAATTTCGATGCTGAGCGCAGTGCTGTTGTTGGTCTGTTTCGCCCTGCTTTCGCAGACGGACCGAGGCGACAGGGTTTGTCAGTGAGAACGCTCTGACAAACTTGCTTTTAACAACGCCCCCCGCCCCCCCCCCCCCACCGCAGTGTCCGTACGCGCACCTCAATCTGCCCACCATCATGTCCGCGCTGCACGTCATACAACACCACCAACTGTCCGTCTCGCTGTCCGCCTTCTGCCTTGTAGTGCACGTCCGTCAGATGGTAGTCGTTCGTGTGCTCCGTCGTGACGGTCGCAAGTGAATCGGCTGCAATGCGACGGGGCACACTTTAATCAGTGAACAGTAACACTGGGAGCAACTTTCAAGGCCGCTTTAAGCTGGAGTTATACTTGTCCATTTTGGGCTTGCAGACAATGAGGACAAATTTTTGTTTGAATAATTTTTTTTGTGATAGCGTTGGAGCACTAATTTCTACCAGCGTAAAAGTTGTTCACTTGGTGCAGGGGAACAACTTTTACGCTGGTCGAAATTAGTGACCCGACGTTATCACAAAATATGATTGAAACAAAAATTTGTCCTCATTGTCTACAAGCCCAAAATGGACAAGTATAACTCCACCTTTATACTTTGTCTCGTTGCGATGCACGCATATTTCTCGCGCGTTGATTCGCTCATGCGCGCGACCAACAGCCAATCAGCGAGTCAACGAAACAAATTATAAAGCGACCTTTATGTCGGTTGGTTGAACCCTAATGGCGGCAAAGCTCGAAATGTTTTTTTCACGCACTGGATCATTTCACTCACCAGCCATTTGCATCAGATCAGCGTTCGTCATCTGTCCCGTTTTGCGTCCGAATTTCGGAACGTGCACGCTGGTGATCGGGCGACGTTCTGCGATACGGACGTGCACCTGCGGGATGAATAAAGAAAAGGGTTAGGAATCCGTGGACAGAAATTGGGATTGCTTCGTTCACAACTGAGTTCGAACAGCACTGAAAATTGAACACAATAATCTGGAATTCTGCACGTTTGGTGATCGGTTTGGCGCGCGTGTGATCACGATATTTGCACATTTTGAGGTTTGCTTGTCGCAATAGTTTACGATCAACGTTAAATGTGGTCCCAAATATCAAATTTGATAAGGCACGGATTGGATCTGCGTTGATCGCGTGACCTTTTGATCAGTAGCAATTCAAGGATACGATATCGCGAGGATTGCTGATCTCAATAATAATTGTTTGTTAGCAAGCCTTACGGTGTTGGTGAAATTGCAAGTGGAAAACGCCACATGGCCAAGGCAAGCCGATCATCGAGTTTTGCACAAGCAAGGCATTTCTGTTCATTTTCGTGTGCAATGCCAGGCGTTTCGCACGTGACAAAAGCAGCAAATGTCATGTGGTCCTGTTGCCTTGCCACATCAGGGCGGCGCGTAACACACAATGTACAAACTGCACATGTACGGCAGCAAAACGTGCAAAACTGTATACTTATATCACACAACAACCAACATGACAGATTTATCTTATCACCCCGGCGCCAAGTAACAACTTTCGCGCTGTAGATTGATGTAGATTGCGAAACACAGCATTATAGTACGATCTCGGACAACACTGACTCAACAAAATCACATCATAAAGACACAGAAACGACCACAACCGTTCGATATGCCGGAAAACACAGGACAAGCATCAGCACTTTCAAATTTCAAAATCCAATCACAAACCTGCACATCATTGACGGCCGCATCCGGTTGCACGCTGATGACGTGTTTGTAGCAGCCGTGCTGACGCTGCAGCATTTCCTGGTAGGTCAACTTGAAGAACACCTTGCTCTCAGCCGACACATTTACGCTCGTCGTGAACATGTTCGTTTCGCGATCCGGCTCCCTGTAAATAATCGATTGAATGGAAAGAATGACGATCAATAACATAGTTCACGAATTGAACTTTTGGTGGATCAGATCGGTCTTGGTCACCTGTGTCATCACGGTTAATGTGTAGATTTACTGGCCCCACAAACTTCAGCAGCTCATCAAAAGCTACTCCCAGACAACAGGCAAACGCAGACAGGAAAATTTTTGCACAAAAAGATCTAGAAACATGTTTGCAAAAGGTCGTTTGATCCGATCACCAAGTGTGATCTGAGATTGTGAAACATCAGCGAACTTACTTTTTCGTGAGCGCACTGGTCTGTCCCATCTGTTTGGCCTGTCGGTAGATGATGGCCGCTTCTTTCTTCTTCTTGATCTGACCCTCAACCGTTTCGCCGTCGATCACCCTGAAGAATCAGGGGGATTAAATGCAATGGAAGAGAAAATTTTTTTGATGTCATTCTGTCCCGAAAGCCAGTCCCGTCATTTTTGGGTTCTGAATTGTCAGTTCAGGATCGGCTACTGTTGTTCTGATCAGCCACAAAGATGTGTACCAGAGTTCGAATAAATTGGGACAGATTGTGGTGTGAATGCGCATGGAAGGGGTCGGAGAGCTTTCCGAGGTCGCAAAACAGCATCGAACTAAAACTCGCACCCGGCGGTATTGTTTTGATATTCTTTCCTTGGTAGGATAGGGTGTGGGCTCTCCTGGTGTGCAAACGCAACAGAAATGAGAAAAAGGATAGTGAAACATCATTGCAGCCAGCACACTCACATGGAGAATTGCGTGATGAAGGCGTTTTGCGGCAGTTGTGCGCTGAAGGTGGCCTCGTTTGAATGCGTGGATTGATTGACGAGCTCGCTGAGAATGTGTGTGGTCGCGAAACGACACTGAATGTCGCTGATGATGTACAAACGACGCACACTCGCACGTGACACAGCTTTCGGTGGGGCTCGGGATGACGGGGCACGACGCTGAAACATTAGTTTAGTGCTATGCACCTTATTCGCCAGACCTGAAATCAAAAGTTAGTGATCGGATCGGAAGTCGTCTCGGAATTTTTTTTGCATGAATGAGAGATTTACTGAAACATGTGATGAGCTGATTATTTCGATTAACATTGGCCCAAATTCACGAAAGCGAGACCGGGGGTGGTTTGGCGGTTGCGCCACCGGGCGTGGTTACGCAACCGGCCCGGTGGCGCTTTAGAGAATTTGGACCTCTGTAAGACGTTCGGTCTTCAAAATCGTAGTCGAATTTTATGTATAGCCAGCGACACCAGTTAATCGCCTACCACGCTTATTGCAAAAAAACAGATCCTATCACAAATCCGATCGTTCAGTTTATACGTGCGGGCCGAAAAAAACCGTTTTTTTTCCGAAAACAAAAACCCAAAAAAACCGTTTTTTTTCGAGGCCTGGAAAAATACGTTTTTATTTTTCCGGAAATTTTTCCAAGTGGCAACTTTTGAAAAAAAAACGGTTTTTTTCCCAAAAATTTCCGAGAAATTTTCCAAGGTTGCGAAAGGATGTTGTCAAAACCGATGTAAACCGATGCTAAACAGTTCCAAATGAGCACTTTTTAATCACCAATTGCATTTTTAGCTAGTTTCAGGCCATTTCCCGACAAAATTTTCTTCAAAATAGGCGTTTTTGGACCATGGGTATCCTTAAGTACTGGAAGAATATTTGGAAAAAAACGTTTTTTTCCGAAAAAAAAAACGGTTTTTTCCAAAAATATTTTGCGGAAAA
>JASAMV010002400.1:0-15670 GCA_030248065.1 Rhynchonema sp. JSB1_4 | reverse complement strand
CAAAATTCGCGCGCTGTTACGTTTTCACACTTTTGCACACATAATAAAGTAACATAAAAATTTTCACCCCAAAAACCTACCCGGCTCTGGAACAGTAGGTATCCCCGCTACTCCGAGCCCGGGTACTGTAGGTATGCCCCCGGCCCCCCGATTACCTCTCCAACATTGCTCTGAGGAGATGGATGCCTACTGTGGAGGGTGGTAGGTTTTTGGGTGAAAATTTTTAATGTTTCTATTATGTGTGTGTGAAATCGTGTGAAAACGTAAGTATTTGCGCGCGTAGCTACCGGGCGGCTCAGAGAGGGGGATACCTGCTGTACCAGAGTCTCCCTGGGGGTTGGTTGGGGTACCTTTTGGCCGGCAGCAGGACAGGAGGGTTTGAAGGGGTTAGGTTTTTGGGTGAAAAATTTTTACGTTTTTATTATGCGTGGAATCGTGTGAAAACGTAGTTTTGCGAGCGTCACGCGCGGGGGCGAATCTTGGGTACTTTGAGGTTTAAACCACTAGGTCATTTTGGTGGTAAAAAATTGGCACTTTCTGGGGCAAAATCGGGGGATACCTACTGCACCGGGGTGAAAATTGGGGGCTTTCTTAGGGGGTACCATGTTCAAGGAATGCCAAAAATAATCCACGTTTCGCGTTTCCCGTTTAGCCTGACTGTCACCACAACAACGCGTTTACATTTTTCGTAATCGGTTCTCGGTACGGTACCGAAAGTGTACCTAATCACATTCACAATGTACGCCGAAATTCAACAAGGCGTCAGCTTCATACTGAACTATCTCACGGCAAAATTCCATATCGCAAAGTGCAGGTGTTTGGTGAGGAACTGGCCAATTCATTGGTGAATGAGTATCGCGATATATGGGACATGAAAAATCCTGATGTCGGTTAGTGTCAGTCAAACAGCCAGCATGAAGAAAACACTTATGCAAGTTTCATTTGGCGCATTCCCAGAATGTTCTGCACAGGCTTTGTTCCAGGCTTGGACTTGTACACCCTAAGGCAGGCAGAAGCCCCGCGCCCAATCAGTGCCTGTGCCCACCAAGTGCATACAAACTCGAAAAATCGACCTTCATCTCAAGTTTTATGTCTCCTTCCAGGTTACGAGAGTCGCTACATTCGATCCTATGGCCACAACACGGGCACGAACACAAATTACGATCCGATTCTTGTGGCGTGCTGCAAGGCGGTCGGTCTGAGCATTGTTGAATTGACATCGTGTCTGCCCGGTTGGTGTGTGCAACGACGAACGCGGTTATCACACTCAAACACTGAATATTCGAATTTGTACTTGCAGATCACTTCGAGATGCACTTCAGTCCAACAGCAAGTGCTCTATTGCGACACCAAAAGTCGTACGTATCGTCGAGTCGATCGCGAACCGATGGTGGACCCGTTCCAGGCCTTTCAGGACAAAGAAGACCAGTCGCCGGTGATCATGAACGCATATCTGTCGTCCTATCCCGGAAGTTTGTGTAATGCTTTTTGTAGTTGCAATTTTCCCGGAAAGCTATTTTTACTGAAAAAAAAAACGTTTGTGCCCGGAAAATATCGGTTCGTTATTTTGGTCTCTGGAAAAAAACGGTTTTTTCCCACGTGCAACAACAATGCTTTTCATTGTGCACAGCACACTGGTGCAGCTGGGGGAAGGGGGAGGGTCCCCCAAGGTACATCCAGATGGGTAGGTTGACGCTCTGTCCTGGTACAGTAGGTAGGTCGCCGCCCCCGGCTGGTACAGTAGGTTGTGATCTTTGGCTCAAACTGGTCTAAATTCGGTATTTTTCACTCTAATGGGCGAAAAATCGCGCGCCACAAAATTAGCGTTTTAGAGTACATTTTCATCATAACCCAGACATAAAAAATTTTGTTCCCCCCTAGCTCGGCCGGTACAGTAGGTAGGTTGCCGCATGCCGCCCCACATGTTTAGTGGTACAGTAGGTTTCCGCCCCGCCTGGGTACCTTACCTACCTACACCACTGAGTGCATGTATTTGTACTTTAAAAATCATCAATTTTTTGCAGTACAACCAGTGTTCGAAAGCGGTGGTCCGCTCGAGGTGCGCTACACTGTTGGCGCGTTTGCGATGACCCGCTTCGGCACCATCAAGGTTGGTGGCTTTATGTGTAGAAAATGGAGCTGGTAGGAGTTGTGCAATTTGGGTACATAACCCAGTTGTGTGTGTCAATGGCTTCCGTTGTCACGTTGCAGGTCAAACCAGACATGCCCAAGAAGACAGTGAAATCGTCGAGCTCGCACGCGACCGCTTCTGGTTCGTCGGGTATCGTCAGCGATCATAAATGCGGTCTCGACGACCCCTGTGTCATGTGTGCACTGCATGAGGAGGAGTGAAGGTGCAGACGATAATATTTGTGAAGAAAACGTGTGACAAAAAACCTAGTAGTGCCACCACAATATGTGTATGTGATACTCTAGTCTTCTCCGACCGTTTCGTTAAACACTCCATTTTCTATGTTTTCTGTTTTTATCGGTACAATTAGTTATTCCCAGCTTTTTTGTTTTCATAGTTCACTCTTTACTGGCCAGTGGTTTCATCTGATTATATTTCTGTTTCCACCGCTCAGAATAATATATAGCTCTTTATTATACAAATGATCAGAACTCAAAAAATGTATTTTCATATGTGCTTGCAGCGCCATCAATAATGTTGTACCATGGGAACAACGATTAAGGTATTTTTTATTTTTACTACCGCCGAGTTTTTTCTTGGACGATATTTCATGTGTGTGCGTGCTGTTTACCAAATGAGATGAGCTCACTTTATGTGTGTGACAAGCTTATTTCGAATTAAGAGATTACAGTTGAAACGTTGTGGCTCCACGCAGGCACCCAGTTGAAATTTGTTTCATTTTGGTGTTGTGCTGCTCACCGCTGAATCACCAGATCTCGGTTATGAATATTTTAGCAACAAAGTTTATTTTTAAATGTAGCGTTGGAGAATTGTGCTGTCAGTGTCAGTCATTTATTTAGTTCCATGACTGTGAGGCTTTCATAATTTATGTTTTTGTATTCATTGTTTCAGCTGAGCTTTGTTTTTGTTCTTTATTGGAATTTCCCGGTTTTTATCTTCACCGCTTTGGCCGGTGTTTTTGTGGGGCTTGTTTGAAACGAAAGTGCTGTGCTTTTTGGAGCATAAAAGATTGTGATTTTGTTGCGTGCGCACGCTACCTGTTGCAGCTGGTGTGTTATGCCCCACGGCTCCCTTTGAGGCTTATATTTCTCGTTCTGCATAAGAAACACGCGGCAATTGAGCAACTTTTGCAATAAAAAAGCGCACACCCACAAATCCTTGGCGTTTGCTTGAGACCAGAACCTGATCAGCAAAAACAAACCAACGAGGTTGTCCGTGGGAAAAAATATTTCTTTCAGCCAGGTGTACTTCCGCCGGTCATGTCTGTTTCTCGTTCATGACCCAAGTTCATTAACTTCGTATGGAAATGACCTTACAAATTGAACTGTTCCAAAAGCATCCAACAACCGCCTTGACGGTGCGCCAACTTGTGCGGTCGTTCTTCGTTTGTTCAACCGTGTTTTGTGCGCTCGTTTGTAACGTGGCGTTCGGCCAGCACGATGCATCCGACAAAGACAATCGACAAATGTGTACCGGTCCAAATAGGTATTTTTGCATCATTTTGTTTGGTCGCAATTTCAAGTGTAGCACTTGGCCGCCCGATGATAAGGGGTGTATCTGACGCGCTAAGGGCGCTATTTCTTTGACATTTGATGTGGCCAGAGTAAAATGCTGCATTTAGGGCTCTGAAATGACCTGCTTTCTAAAAAGTATTTCTTTACCAGTCAGTGTTGGGTCTGGGTCCTCTCAGGGGGATGCTGTGCACCCCGCTCAGTCAGACGCCTGGGGTGCTGCGTACCGTACCCGTGCCCAAAGCACCACCCCCCAAAACGCCACTGATTGAGGGGACCCAAGTCCAAACTTGTTAACGATAGATAAATGGCAAATGGTGCGGTACCTAAAAATCTAAGTCAGTGGATTGGTCTGTGATGCACAAAATAAGTAATTTTTAAGGTTGATGAAAGATGTACTAAATGTACTTAGATGTACTAAATTCGCGCGCAGCGCGCAATTTTTGGCGTATTTGAGGTAAAAATACTTGGTCAAAAATAACCATTTTAGTGTCAATTGTTGTTGACGATAGAGACAGATGAGCCCGTTTAGTATTGACGGTAGGTAGATGAATTTGGGGGCCCCTTCTCCCAAGTGCTACCCTGCTTCAGCAGTTCAGCATATTTATTTCTTTTCAGTGAAATCTACTGCTTTGGTCCGATCTTGGGAAACGTGTCCTTTTTCGCCGAGCACTTTCCAAAGCGCGAAGAATTCAAGCACTTTGTTCGAAGACCGCTGAAAAAACATCCAGGTTTCTGCCTCATATTGTTTGACGTTGGTGTATTATGTATTATTATCGTCGTGTTTCACAGTTTCTGATTCGTTTCAGATAATATCACTGCATTGTTCGGTGCCACATTTCCAGCGGACAAGCCCATTAGTTTTACTTCAGCCAACGCTGATTTGCTGGAAAAATTCTTGAAGGAGAATTTCGAGCATCACAACGAAGGATTGGAGAAATGCGACTTGGTCGACTGGCAGGAACGTCCATCAAAGATTATGGCAATCAAACACGAAAAGTGTCGCGATTTCGCACTGAAAGTTCACAAAATTTGGCCGAAATTATGCAAGAAGGTGTGTGAGCGGATTTTTCCCAGCATTTACGCTGACCTGAAACATTTGTGATCATTCCAGACTAAATCCGATGTCTCCGCCCATGCTGACATGTACTCGGCGGTGTATGTGCCGAATCAGTACATTGCGCCGGGCGATGGGTTCAGCGAATTCTACTATTGGGACACATTTTGGATCATCAAGGGCTTGATTGTATCGGATATGCTCAACACAGCGCTGGGGCAAATACAGAATTTCGCTCATATTGTCAACAAGTGAGAGTCTTGTCTGTTGTGCTGTTTGTTTCTTGATACATTTTGATGATGCCGTTGGAAGCAGCGCAGCGGCTGGGGGGATGGGGATCCCCCTCCCCAAGGGGTAAGTACCTTGCAACAATTCCGGGTACCTTGCAGCCAGTGGTGTCGTTGGGGGGGGGTTGGGGGGAGGGAGGTTACCCCCTAGTATGGGAAATCGGCCGGGGGCATAACGTATGGGAAATTTTTTACTTTTGGAACAAACACCCCTAAGAAACGACTTTTTGACACCGAGTAGTACCAAAATTGACCATTTTTGCCTAAAAATGTCAAAAATCGCTTGCTGCCGCAAGAAAACTCTGTTTGAAGCACTTTTAGACCACTTTTTTTGGTGCTTTTAGAAGATTTTTTGGGTCATTTTTCAGAAACCCCCTCGGGTATGGGAATTTTTTTGGATTGTTAGAGAAACCCCCTTTTTATGGGAAATTTTTGATTTTTGGGGGTATGTAGTAAATTTCCCGAAAATTGGGCTGGGTATGGGTAAATTTCGATTTCTCAACGACACCACTGCTTTGCAGCCATTAATTTATAGTTTTTATGGGCAAAATGGGTGTACTTCGACTTCAAAATCCCAAAAATCGCGCGACTCCCATATAATCGCTATCTCAGGCGGTTTTTTGGCCAACATGCAAAAAAGTACCAATTTTTGGCCTATTTTGCGTTAAGGCGTGCAAAAAACGTTGCAATCTTCTGGAGGCTGGGTAGTAGGAGAGTACCTTAACCGCCCGGATCTATCCCCCAAGGGTGCCTTGCAGTGTTGTCGTTGGGAAATCAAAAAGTCAGTCAGGATATCCAAAATCCAAAATTTTCGGATACCGGATACCCAAAATGAAAAATCTCGTAAACATGGGCGATTTTTACGGTTTTCGGAAAAATTTTGGTGCAGGATACCCCTGGACAAAAAGTCAGTGTTCCGGATACCCCTGAGTGAAAAAAATCAAGATACCGGATACCAGGGGGTAACCCCCTCCCCCCAACCACACCACTGGTACCTTGCAACCATTTGCTTGCCACCACATTGGTGGGAAGCATGTTCTTGGTCGCCTTTGTTAAGTGACCTGCTGGCTTTTGTTAGACTCTCCGTTGTCTCTTGGCATTTATGTAGATCGGTTGCGGTGTGCACTTTGGTGGCCAACGCCAATGTGCATTTCAAAACATCAATTAGCCACTTTTGCTCAACGCGGCCTTGCGACTCAAAATCACCGATTGGCGTTCACATCTTGCGTTTTGGAAGCGCACTTTTCAAACAAAAGTCAATTTTGCCTCTAGGTGTTCCCCAAATTTGCAAATGTTCATGGTTTTCAAATTGCGTCCCCTGTTTTTACGCATCTGTCGCGTCAATAATAATCTGGGGGCGGGTACCACCAGGACTCGCGCCGGCCGGTGGTTTATGTCTGGGTTTAGGCTTAGGCTTAGGCCTACAAAGCTTGGGCTTAGGCTTAGACTAAAACTTAAACCAACCATTACGCCAAGCCGAAGCCTGAGAACAAGCCAAACCCTAAACCCGGCGCGAGCCCTACTGGTACCTTGACCTGGACGGGGTCTGAGCTGGATCCAATTAAAGTGCATGAAGATCTAAGCCTTGCTCACCCTCTCTTCAGGCAGGGGTTTGTGCCCAACGGTGGTCGTGTGTACTATATGGGTCGCAGCCAACCGCCGTTTTTGGCCCTGATGGTCGAAGCGTATTACAATGCAACTGGCAACAAAACCTTCCTGAACGAAATGCTGCCCGTTCTCGACAAGGAGTTTCAATTCTGGAACAAAAACCGTCAACTACATGTCACATTCCCGGGGCAGACAGGCTCGTACGCGGTGTATCAGTATCGCGCTGACACTAACAACCCGCGACCAGAACAATTTGCCAAAGATACACATGCAGCTAGCAACGCCACAAGCATGGGTTGGTTGGTATGTTGTGTTGTGATGGTTTCGCGTAACAGGTCCGGTCTAAGTGTTCAAATTAGTTTGCTACAAAAACAGAATGCCTGCTGAGATTGTGCAACAGCAACATGGTGTGCGTGCCTCGGTAGAAACATTCTTCCGCAGCCAAGCTAGTTGCGCAATTTCCACGAAACCATGCACGCAAAACTTCAGATTCAAGTCGACCGATTGTGTGCGGCTTTTGGCGTCCTACGTTCACGCCAATTTTCGGCGCATTTGGGCTCCCGAATTGCACCTAACATGATCTAAACAGTTATCTCACTCAATGGATTTCAGAATCCAAACGTCATCTTTGGCACAACATAGCGTCGGTGGCGGAGAGTGGCATCGACTTTTCATCCCGATGGACGCGCGCACCTTCGTTCAATATGAGTGAATTGCAAATCACCAGCATTGCGCCCGTGGATCTGAATTCAATACTTTGTCACAACATGAAATTGATGGCTCAATGGTACAATGATTTGACCGGTTCGTTTTTGGTGTTTAAACATCATTATCGTGTGAAACACCGCATTGGTCTGATCGGGTAGCTGATGTCGTGCCAAACCATTTCAGACAAGAGCAAGGCCGATGAATACGAAAAATTGTACAATAATTTCTCCAAAACATTCACGTCTGTTTTCTACGATGCCGAAACACAAGTGTGGCAGGATTGGAACGTGATCGACCGAGCGCACAATCGCGATTACTATGCGTCAGTGGGCGTGCCCATGTTTGCCACGTGTGGGCAAACCAGCAGTAAAGTGGCTGTGCAGAAAATTTATCAGTTCATGATGGTATAGTAAATTTCTAAAATCGCTGCCGCGCAATGAAATACGCCCCATAATTAATGTCAAGTTCTAGACCCGAAATTCCGCTTTTGAAACATTCGTGCAACAGACACACGTCCAGCTTGCTAGGCAGCTTTGCGCAATGGTTCAGAACTGCGCGTGGTTAGCGCTCCGGTTTAGAGCTTGACATCAAGCATTAACTATGGGGCGTATTCTATTGCACGGCAGCGAATTTATAAATTTACTTCTGGTAATTTTTGTTTGTTTCCACGATGTATTGAATCAAGTTCAGGTCTTTTTCAGACGAACAAAGCACTCGAGTACCCTGATGGCATTCCAAGCTCGGTCGTCAAATCCGGTCAACAATGGGACTTCCCCAGTGCGTGGGCACCGCACAATCACATGATTATTGAGGGACTACGCAAGAGTGGGAACAGCACGATAGAGAAAGAAGCGTTCAGATTGGCACAGGTGTGTTTTGGCCGCACGCATTCATTCTTGTTGACAATATTTTTCAATTCCCAATGATCGTCTGCAGACTACAAAGTATTATAGAGTGATATTGCTGTTTGGAATCGGGTATACTATCGAGCGAAACATTTTCACGGCATTCGTGTTGGTTTGCTATATTGCTCTTTAGCAAGGGCCCAGTTGCCCCAACACTCACTTCAAGCACCAGATCACCAACCAAGGTTCCTGTTGCAGAACTACGTGCGCGGCAATTATCAAGCGTTTCATTCATCTATTGGCAAACTACCTAAGTGCAAAGACGGCTGCATGTTTGAGAAGGTGATTTTTTTTCATTTTTCGTCTTTGTTGCGCACCATCATTCTTTATGTAATGTGCCCGCAGATTGATTGTCAGCGAGCGGTGCCCCCGGAGCACACGGGCGAATACCCGACACAAATTGGGTTCGGCTGGACCAATGGGGCTGTACTGGACCTGATGCACACGTACGCTGACAAAATTGAATGTGTGCCGCCGTCAACCATGGACTCGAACCACGACTATCACGCGTCAATGCGGAGACAGTACGCGACGTCACTTGTGTTTGTGCTGTTGTTGCTGGCTGGCACGGCGCTCGTCGCTTGTTTTGTCGTCAGAAGGATGAAAAGTGCCGGCACTCCCGCTTATGACCAATATCAACTGGTGGGAGATCAGGATTTGTGATTTGTTGACCGATTGATTGATGTGATTCTCATGGATGTTGTTCATTATTGTAAAGCTCGGCTTGTTATGTGTCACTTACGTCATCGTCTCCGTGCTGTGGTCTACTCGAATTTTATGCTCAAGGATTTAAAATGATGGGTATCTGTGCTATATGTTGTAGTAGTTTTGTACAATACATCCTCCTGGACATATCACGAACACGAATGGAAATTATAATATCACAAAATTAATGGTCTTTTGTTTATGCTTTTGTGCTGTGATACCATAAAATCAATGTGGATTTCTTTATCAGATGTCTTCTTGCGGACATATCTCTAGCTGAAAATCATGTACATTATTCTTCATTTTTTCTTGAACGGTGCAAAGAATGCCCAATGCAACCAACTTGTGGCGGCTCGTCCCTAATTGGTGGCAGATGCACTGGCACTTGATTCATCAGTGCGTGCAGCATGAACTCCGTGTGTCCGAAGTCGACACTGTATCGGAAGCAGTACACGCTGCAGTGAAAGTGTGTGTTGGATGGAAATCTCGCAATTCTTTCAAATCTAACCTAGTGTATTCGATGTCATATATGCTGATATCGAACGGTAACGTGATGATTACGTGCGTGCCCTCGTGGTTCATCTGCTCGATTCCACACACCCTGTATCAATTTGGATTACTATGCATTCACAGAAACGTCAGTGTGTATGCGTGAAACATCACCGGTTCTCTGGCCATTGTTTCAAACGCCACAACAATTTGGTGGCGCTCTCATGATTCGGGTCGATCGGCAGTTTGCCACTCAGGAAGGCCGTGTCTGCGATAAGGGTATGTACATCTTGTGTTACACCTGTTGATGTTACGTCATGAAACATCAGGAAGAGCCTCACCCGGCTGTTGACGCGCGTCGAAAGTGAAGCCCTCAATCCACAGGGTCTTGGTGTCGATTACCGTAATGCGACTTGAGCCAACACCGTAGTGCATTCGTGTGAGATTGGTGAGCACACGTTGTTGTGCATGCACGTCGGCGATGACGTCATCACGAAACACCACTGCCACTTGCGCCTGGCATCACAAATCGACACTTTGATGCAATCACAAAGTTGATCTGCGCGACCCACCTCGGCCACTGCGATTTCCATTTGATACCATGACTGCTGCGTCACTTGCACCAACAGGTCAGCGCCTGGCGTCATCGCAGACAAGTCGGATCTGGAATTATGTATGTCATTCAGTCAGAAAGAATGAAACAAATCAGAAATCGTTTCATTCAAACGCACAATTCAAATCGATATTGCTCGCCGTCAATCGTTTTCACTACTTCCCAGAACTGCTCGGTCGGAATTGATTTGAAGTACGCTGGAGAGGATCAAAGTATGTTGTAAGTTTTATATGCCGAAACCGAACCATATTGATAGATTCCCTAACGCCTACCATTCTGCAAGTTGTTCAAGAACAGTGCCCGAATGTAGATATGTGTTGCGTCAGCCAAATGTACCGTACCACTGACACCATTGGTGCTCGTGAAATTACCAATGAATACACCAAATTTGGTGTATTCACCTTTGTTTGCTGGAAAAGAAGACATTGATGTCATGGAGAAACAAGGTCAATTTACCATAATCTGCCTAACGAACGTTGCATGTTGTCCATTCCACTCACGTGGCTCCCTGCAGATTCAGCTAATAAAGTTCAAAGTAAATAGATAATTTATTTGACAAGCATGTGAACTAAAATCAGATGAAACTCACAGCAGATCGCGGCCAACCAGATGCAGCTGCGTAGTAGCGATTCAGACATTCTTACGGTTTGTCTGTGTAGCAATTGCAGCACAAGCTGAGCTCCGAATAGCTGGAACACTGAGCCAGAAAATCAAGAACTTTGGGAGCGTGGGTCCGAAAGTAGTTTTGATCAGAGCTCGGCGAACTTTTTATTCCCGAATCAGGTCAATACAACAAATCACCGCAGACGCCGATACCTATAGTGCATTAAAAACTATGACTATCTCGGCTAGCCACCATTGCAACCAGGATTTTCAACAAAATCACAAATCAGAAAAACGTTTTCTGTTTGTATAATCACTCCATTCATTCTACATATATCACATTTCAATTATTGGTCAATCCCTTGTGCCATGTATGTATTCAGTCTTCGCAATCTGGGTCCTGAAAGCAGCCACACGTTGAGCTGATGCAAGGTACCGTAGTTCACTACGGTTGCATTGTACACACTGTCGCAATTAATATTTGAAAAGATGAATAGGGCCTTTCGTGAATTCAAACACCGATTTGTAAAATACCTACTTGTGGTTGCTCATCGAAAATGGGAGGCAAGTGTTCGGGCACCGGCTGCTCCTTGGGATCGAGGTCCAATTCCGTGTGACCGAAATCAACGCCGTAACTGCAAACGTTAAAACAGATTGATTGAACTATACACGTCAGTAAAATAACTAGCAATGCGTAAAACTGCACCGATAGCAATACACGCTCAGATAGTCAACGTCATAGACGGTCAAAGTGCCGGGCAGAGTCACAACGAGATCTGAGCTGCCATTGTAACGTTTCTTGGCCAAACCGCAACTGCTACAAATCAAATGGTGACATTTTTATATAAATTTCGAAGATAAAATTTCAACTGCACAACCTTCTCTCAGATCGAGCCCTGTTCTCCCTCCATATCGCCTTGACGACAGATCTTTTCTCGATTGGCTGATTTCCAATTACCATCCAACCATCTGAAATTCGTCTCGGTGAGGCGTGAGACATTTATAACCCTGAGAATCAGGTGAAGTTCTTTTTTAATTCAGACTCAGACCGGGAGGCGATTGCCCGTTAAATCCAAATTCATGAATCAATATGGTCTTCGTGTCGAGCACATTCACTGAGCCTGATGAAACATCATAATGATTGTTCGACAGTTGAGGTAATAGTCTGGGTCGGGCATCGGGATTCGGTTGCGCACCGTTACGTTTGAGTTGACCCAGTTGACGCTGAAGGAGACATTTCATTTGATTTGTGCTGTAGGACCACGTTTTCCGACGCAGCAGCTAGCAACCACATAGGTATGTATCATACATGTAACCCGTTTTTAACAAAAAAAACACTGCGTGTCACTCTCTCACCGGCTCGGTGTCAAACTTGTAGACCGACAGTTGTTTCCAATCTTTTGGCAGCGTCAGCACAACATCAGCATTCGGAGGCAGCTCGTCAATTCGTTGAAAATCGCTGAAATGGAAATAAAATGTATCGAATTTATTCTTGTTTGCTGCTCAGGTTGTGAGCTTTTAATTTTATTTGTTTACATTTTCAACCGGTATTCGCCCAAATGCGACGATCGAACCTCGTAAACGTCGCGAACGAGTGCACCATCAACACGAAACACAACTGCAAATTTGTGTGTACCTACTATAAATTTCATTTTCTTTGATTGGTCCAAATATTGAAACATCACTAAATTGGCACGTTCGCTCACCATTCTCCACTTGATTCACATCGAAAGCACGCAGTCGCACATGCTCATCGTCAATCAGAGTCAATGTTCCATTAACTGTCTGGCCTTCGAACTTCAGCGTTTTCGCGGCCACAAGTGTCGCGAATGCAGCTGTTTGGAGAGGAAAAATTGAAAAAAAAATAGTGTCTGTGTGCTTTCGAATCCTTGCTGCTTCGGTTCACCTACCAAGACTGATCCAAGCCAATTTTATCGCACCCATGATGTTTGTCACAGCCCACTCACTGTGATCGTTTCAAATATCGTCAAAAAGACAACCAAAAGTGCACTAACCATGCAACAGGAGTTTGTGTCACATTTTAGATACGATTATGTTCGGTTTTACAAGGTTACATCATGTTTTCTGCATAGTTATTTTCAAGAAAACTTGTCAATCATTTTAATCGCCCGTGCGTACTCCCAATGTCGGGCTTGCCCCAATTGATAAAAGAGAACTTTGGTCGCTTCGTCAATTTCGAAGAGTTTGACTGAAAACGCGTGCGAGGGTGTGTGTTATTTCATTTTTTTGTCATTATAATTGCTCTCCTGTTTTGGACGCCTGATCGATTCTGTTCGCAACCAGCTGCAGTACTTGTCTCTTGTGCATCGAAAGGGGCAAATGATTCTTGTGGACCACGATGAGTATGTATACGTATAGTACATAATTGCCATGATGACCCAGATAGCGTCGTGTTCCTTTTTTACTCAAAACGAAGAGCGAAGTGCCGAAAGTTGCTGGTCTCAACACGGGCCGGCTCTGCTAGAAAAACTTTCTGGCAGCTGGACAGCGATAAGCAGCAGCCATACTCAACTCAGGCCGTATGGTATTTACAAACCAATCTGTAGGTGCGGCGTAAATGCATAAGAGCAGCGTCACAACACGGGGTGTTGCAATCATGGCCCACAAGTTATCGCAACATAACACTGCAAAGATCGATCGTCAAACGTGTATAACATGTCACTTAGTGAGCGGTTGTGATTCAGAATTGAAAAAACAGCACAAAAAGTCCTGAAAATATGCCCATTGTGAACCCATCGGTGGATTACGGAAATGCCACAGCCCTGAGCACCGGTGTCGGTTCGGTTATGGTCTGCTGGGCATGCACATCAGCGGTGCTGTCCGTCGTTGTCGCTGGACTGCTTCTCCACAATCGATTGGTGGGCGGAAGACATGTCGTGTTCAGATGTGTGTTCAGGTCAGAGTTTGATGTATATGTAGAACTGAAGGAAGTACCCTGAGTCTCAAAGGACGACCTCGTGTCTATTGCAGCCTGATGATTGCGGTGTTCATGCAATCGGTGATTGTTGCTGGCTACATTGGGCCGACTTGTATAGCACAGGTGGTTCACTTGAGATAAAAACAACCGAATGTTAAAAAAAATAACACAAACATCTGTAACTTGCAGCGATTCCTGAGCAATTCGCGCATGTGGCTGCATCTGCCACCCATGTTTTATCTGGTGGCATTCTTCGAGCAAATGGCCATGTGCAACATCATCGCTTGGCTCAGGTTGGGACTGCAACTCACCTGATTCGGCAGACAATACATGAAATATGTACATACAAGCAAATACTCGCGCAGGTTCACGCACTCGTGTCGTCGCGATCTCTACCTCCAACTTTCATCCAACAGTCTAAATTGGATGATCGGCTTTTCATGGAGTCTCATGTTTGTCTTCGCTCTGTTGGTGCAACGAGGCGTGCCGTGTTGCGAGTGGGTCAAATTTGCAATTTTTCTCGTTACAAATTCCTTCAGACACTATATTTCCGCAGAACTTTCATATACTGGCGTGTGTGTGGCTTTTCATACGAGCCGATTCGCAACTGGGACTACACTGTGAATTACGCCAACATCATCATTCGAATAATTGAGATCATAACAATTCTTTCTGGGATTTTCGCTTATTCAATGGTTATCATAATTTTCCGTTTTATTCTACGAATACAAAAACTATTGCGACAATCCCGCAGGCGTTGCGCAAGTATTACAAACAACACAAGCGTGGAACATCATCAAGCATCAACAGCGAGCCTCCGTTGACTACAGCGACGTTGCACATTAATTTCATCATGACCACAATTACATTGTTATTGATCACTTGTTTGCTTGGATCACTAATTGTCAACAATGTTGGTGATGACGACACCAATATGATCAGATCGATCGAAATGGTTCGACTTGGATTTCGTCAGGCACTGAACGAATTGTCGCAGAGCGCCACTGATGGGCATGATAACACCGCATCAGATGTGAACTTCGCACAATACTGCACGCTACCTGCTTTTCTGTTGGCTGCTTCCACGGAGAGTCAGACGAGCCACATTGTGAATGCCTGTGATCCACACTTGACCATAGATTGTGGCTGCCACGTGATGTTTCCTTTGACCCAACTACCTGCAGTCACTGCAAAAGTTGCGAACAAACATCAATCCTGTACAGATTTTCGTGCTAATCAACACCACAGCCATCCCACTGCTGATATTGTTTGGTGTGGGCAGCATTCGTCGTCTGTTGGTCGCACAGTTGAGGTCGATCAAGGTGAAAGTTCGGAAGTCAATCTTCAGAAGAAACGATAGTTCAACCGCAACTCAATCTGTTGAACTTAGCGCCCGTGGTTAGTTCAGTCGATCACTGGACATTTATGTCGAGAGCCTTTGGTTTTCTGATCTTCTACATATACTGTAGGTTCTCTTCTTTTTAGACGATCTCTCTTTCGTTTGCACCAATGAAACCGAACATGAGCATCAAAACGGCATCGTCGTTGATCAACGTTCAGAATACGGACCGATGCGCTCCGAACGAAGTTAGTGTCCTGTCTTGGGTTTTGGCATTGGTATGTTTCGGATATTTTTCATCTGCCTGTTTTTATGTCAGCTCACAGCGCGCCTCCACCCAAACGGAGAACACGACGTCGGCGTCCGCGTCGTGGCACGATTGGTGACGTGCCAGTTGGATACAGAGTGCCCGACCAAGACCAGGACCACGACGAACTGCGCGATCGACGGGCGCAGGGTCGACATTTCATCAAATTGTGCCAAAGTTTCGAGAACGCATCCAGCCACGGCACTCTAAATCGAGCCGTCTCGTTTGCGCCGAGACGATTGTTGCAGCGAAAGACGTTTGTGCGCGCGTTCGAGCTGGCGAAAACAAGGAAAAGGGCCACATCTGTATGAGCTGTCTTCAAGTGAAGTGACCCTTGGGCGATAGCAACATCACTGTTCCGCTCAAAGGTTGTTCTCAGACATGTACATACGGTATGTACATACATAATGTACGTTCAGCCCATGCACGCGATAGCACATAATCAACA